>JANRGW010048647.1:0-60486 GCA_024733675.1 Psilopsiagon aymara
CAAATATGATGGACAGTGGCTTAGCAACTTCATTTGCCAGCTCCTTCAGGACCCGCGGATGGATTTCATCCGGTCCCCCGGACTTGCGTACATTTAGGTTCCTAAAATGGTCTCGAACCAGATCCAGTCCTACAGTGGGCTCAGGGTCTTCATTCTCACAGCCCCTGCATCTGCCTTCCAAGACTTGGGTGGTGTGGTCAGAGCATTTGCTAGTGAAGACTGAGGCAAAGAAGTCATTAAGAACCTCAGCCTTCTCCAAATCCAGGGTATATGGTGAGGAAGGGGTTGTCTCACTGTGAGGTGTTTGCTTTGAATTGAATTAATTTACAATTCATCAATTTCAACTCCTATTTAACTTCTGAGAAAGGATAAACTAGTAAAGGGATTGTAGCTGCGCAGAACATTTAAAAGAAGGACTGTGGGTAGCATTAAAAAATGCATGGTTCTGGCCCAAAGGTGGCAATGCCTTCTTAGAGTAGTTGTATTCAAAATAATAATCTCCACTACAGAGGTACAAAAAAAAAAAAAGTAAATCAAACATCCTGAAAGCTGGTAAATCTTCAGTCCTCAAGCCCTATTTGGGCTTCTGCTCTGGCTTTGCCACAACTAGCTCTAATATATGCAGATCCAGGCCCTGGGGCACATGACAAATGTCAGTTTTCTCCTCTGAAGAAGCATGGCAGTTAAGTCATCCAGTGACAGGCACGGATTGGATCTCCCAGAGACATCCTATGACAGCTTCAAGTTTCTCTTGCCATCACAAATATGTTTATTTGCAGAAACCGATCACATTTATTCTGCTTTCTCCTTGTTATCCTGAGTCCTTGCAAAATGTCAGAATAAGGTGGCTCCTTTTCAACATCAGAGGTAAGGGTCAAGTTTTCAGCTGGAAATTATGGCCAAACTTGTGGAGCAGACACTCAGAGGAGGAGGATCTGTGGGAGTAAGAAATGAAGGGCCTGCAGAGGCTGTATGATAGTAAAAACATGCTTGCTGAAACGCCACAGGGATGGAAATGGTGTGAGCCCCTTTACTCATGAGCTGGGATACCACCTTAGTTATTGCTACCAAAACAGAATAAGCACAGAATATGATGTTACTTTCATCAAACTGCTGGTTTTATAATTTTAATATAAATAGCAAGCATAAACAACCTTTTCCCCTCAATCTGTACATATTGGGCCAGGTTAACCTTCTCTATAGTTTTTGCTCAGATTGATTTCAGCAAGCTATTTGGGATGCAGTTTGGAGAAGTAGCTTCCTAAGTGAGTTGTTATAAAAAATGTGGGTGACAAACACTATTGGTCTCTTTTTGTGCTTTATTAAATCACAAGATCTTGCTGACAAGTAGCTGCTTCTGTTGGGTTGAAAGTCAGATCACAAGCATACTACGTATAATACAGAAATCCTCTATATTTGAAGAATATTGACAGAGACACTAGTCGAACCCCAAATGTCAAGCAGCTAATAACAATGACAGTTACCATGAACTGGCCTCTAACATAAACAGTCTCAAAGTTACTATGTGAAATCCAGAGTAAGCAAGATGACTTTGACACTCCAATTTCTGTAATGTCATCTGGAGTCTTTCTCTACTGTGGAGATCTTTTGTCTTTCAGTCCAGGAGAAGGGGAATTCATGAGGTCAGTTGTATTGCTTTCCCAGCAAAGGGAACTTGGTTTTTCTTCTGTTGCTAGCAGGAAAGATGTTTGCCCTGAAAATATCTAATAAAGGAAGCTATAAGGATAGCAACAAAGCAAGCAGGTATCTGTTGGGTTATTTTAGACTTTATTATTGAAAGAGGAAAGTCTATTTTAACCTTATCTATGTTAGGTAGGAGGATCTGAAAATAAAATTCTGGCTTATAATAGCAACATTGGGTGACATATCTTTTATTAAACTAATTCAATAAAGAGGGGCAAATACAACTCCCACTAAAAATCAACATAGAGAAGTGAGAGATCAAACAGCTGCAGGGACCATTCCCTCAGAGTCACAGACATTTTCAGTGTCCTGAAATTTCTCTGAAATACAAAAATGGAAAAACTCATCTGAACTATTCACTTATTATGACACACCAGTCCTTCATTCATCTACATCACTTATTATGACACACCAGTCCTTCATTCATCTACATCACAACATCAGTCAACTGATGCATGACCCTTTTGTATCATCATTATTACAGTCATTTCTAAATGCACATAAATACAGCTGATTTACCCACATAACCCCATCAGTTCTAAAGAAACTGAGTAATTTCTCAATGAAAGAAAGGGCTGCTTAGACAAGTGCAACTTAAACAAGTGTAACCAGTAAGTAAATAGAGAAAATTGTGTCTGAACACTTGAATATTCCACAAGCAGGGCATGTATCTTGTTTATGATGGTTTAAACTTACTATTCTGTTGAAATAAAGAAGGAAAAAACCCATAGCATTCAGAGCTATTGTTTCAAGCCGCAAGTGTTTGCCTGTGGCCATGTACATCTGCACTTACTGATATTCACATTTTTGGTAAATAAAATCTTTCAGAGCAATAATAAAAAAATAAATACACTCTCCAGAGAAACATGTCAAATTACCAAAGCACTGTGACACAAACTTTAGCTGAGATTGTGTAATCTCAACAATCACTGTTCCTAAAATTGCAGAATAGCTTTAGCTGAGAATAATTTCAGCTATTGCCAAATTAATCTTATGCCTTTTGTCAAAGGATTTCAGAAATGGTATGCAATCATCCCTATGTTTTTCTAAATTGCTTCAGCTCAGTGGCAAAATTCAGAAGAAATGGCAGACTTAGAAACTTCCTGCCACTCCCTCCACTGACTGCACCTTGCCGTTCTATTTCAGTTAAGGTTTGGCAATTGTTCAATACGAATGTAGTTCTTGTGCAGCTGAGTAGTAACACAACCTGTATTGTGAAGCTAAATACTTTCTAAAACTAGCACATCCTTTTCCCCCAGCATTCTCCTCCCCATAGACACGGTTGCACTTAAGTTTTTCAAAACGCTTGAAAAAGAAAATTGCATCAGTTGTTCTACTTGTAATCGTCACAGATACAGATAATGCCTCAGTTACATCCAGAGCTCCTAATTTGCTTCTTACATGTTAAAAAAAAAAACCACAAACTACAAAAGAACTTCTCTACAATGAGAGTGGCAGAGCCCTGGAACAGGCTGCCCAAGGGGGTTATGGAATCTCTGTCTCTGGAGACATTCAACACCCACTGGGGCGCATTCCTGTGTGACTTGCTCTGGGTGTCCCTGCCTTGGCTTGGCTTTATCGTCAGCTGTGCGCCGGCACGCAGGCCTCACTGCCGGCTCGGTGGAACGGCTCGGTGTTCGGTCCCGATCAGCTCCGCGCATCTCCTACAGCGGGGAGGCAGTGAGCTGGAGATGCACTCGGTCACCAGATAGGCACACCTGGCTCACAGGGCACACCGGAACACTAACAGCACTTCCCCCTCAGCCCGGCGACTGCTCCGGGCCTCTACTACTACCTCGGTATCAGGCGGACAGCTCGAGAAAGACAAGTCGCGCCTTGGGAGCACCGCTCCAGCGAAGCCCGGCAACCCCTCCCCTCCCTTCCCCTTGCCTCATCCCCTCGCCTCATCCCCTCGCCGCAGGCCTCCCCTGCCCGGCGGGGCGGCGGCGGCGCTCTGGGCGCCTCATTCTACGGTGTGGGTGGCCGCCGCGGGGATGACGCAGCCGCGGGCGGGCAGGAAGGAGGGAGGAGCGCGTGATGGCCGGTGCCATCGCGGTCGCGCTATCTCTCGCTGCGTTGCCAGCCGTTGCCGCCACCGCTCCTACTCCGCTGCCAACTCCAGGTCGCCGCGCCGCCGCCATGGCCGAGGAGGAGACTTCCAGCGAAGGGTGAGTCCTCCCCGCGGATGTCCGCGTCGCGGAAGCCCGGAAGGGCGGCCCGGCTGTCCCTCGCCGCTACACGCATCGCTCGCCGCTTCCTCCCGCCGCAGCCGGCAACAGCAGCTTGCGGTGCCGGCGGTAGCTGATGCAGGCCCCAGGTTCTTCCTCCTCACGAGCAGCCCGAGGGTCCCCGCCCCGCAGCGCCTGGCGGACGGGTTTGCTGCCTGCCATTTTTGTCCTGCCGCACGGGCTGCCCTCCTGCCTGCTCCGGCTTCCTCCTGCCTGTGCCCATAGGTGCGCCTTCGCCCGGGCAGGGTACTGGGGGCTCTGCTGCTTCACTTTCCGAGTCCTAGCGCCGCGTGTCCTGGCCCAACTCCTGCAATCGCACACATGCCCGCAGGTGTGTACATATACGTTTCACTGTCTCCTTTGGTTCGGTGTATGTAAGCGCTGTTGTGGGCATCCACCCTTCCTCTGCACCCGTCTGTACATAATGCTGATGCATGGTTTTTGTTCCTTGCAACTTTACCTGTACATACAACTATCTTCTCCTTCCACCTGTTGTATACATTCACTTAGACGTAAACAGTAAGGCCTCCGTGCCATCATTCTGTCCCAGCTGCACAGGGTGCTGGGACATCCTGCCTAAAAAGTTTGGACCAGATGGGCCTTGAGGTTCCTTCCAACCTGGGATTCTATGATTCTGTGTAATGCCTGTTACAGGTCAGAGATGAGAGCACATCGTTAAATTCCGAACCTGTGAGCTGTTGCTTGGACTTTTCCCTCTTCTAGTAATGTATGCCTACCTTATCTCCATCTATCTCTGCTAACTTTTCCTTTCATTATCCCAAGACGTTCACATCTACCAGAATAACTCTGGCATAAATTATCATGCCACTGATCTTAATATATATCCTTAAAACTTGTTTGCAACTGCTTACTCATACCCTCAATATATGACATTGTCACAGCTATTAATCAGTCTTTTGACTGAAAATATAGTTTTGCACTGTATATTTGTCTGTGCACATTCAAAGGGTACCATAATAATCAAGTTATAATTGGTGGTCTGCTCTTCCTCCATTCATGTATTCTTTATCCATGTGTGTCTTCTTATACCTTATCTTTCAGTGCATATTTTATTTCTTCTTGTACACTTCAGCTTCCAGTACAAACCTGCTCTTATACCCTTCTACTTCCCCAGATACATTGTCTGCCCCCCTTTATCCCACTATGGAATAATACAGTCGTCCTATCTCTTGAGTCTGTTTACCAAACATACTTAGTACGTCTACTGGTGCCTTATCTCCCAGTGTGTTCTATCATATTTTATGGTTGTAGTCAAAAAAATACTCTATCAGAAGCTCTCTAGCTGTGCTCTAGTCATACATGTGCTTTATCCCCTCTGTCAGATGTGTAAATGTGCTTTATGTGCACTGTTGACATGAAATTTTCCTGTTTCCCCATCCTGTGGATATCTAATGGTGTATCTTATTGCTGACTGCCTGGCCCTCAGAAACTCATTTCTTGCCTTTTGTTCTCCATCTCCCTTTTCTTATGATTAAGTCTCATGTTATTTTGAGAAATTCCACTTAAATTTCTTTAGCCACTTGCATGAAAATTATGCTGTGTATTCATGATTTCCTATCAAGGATGTTGCTATTTATATGTTACTATGTTGTCTTTTTGTTGTTTTTCAAAACTACCTGCATTCCCATCTTTGTTTGCTTTTTTAGCCCTTTTTCTGACTTCTGGATTTGGTATTTTGTCTTATATATTTAGCTGCTCTCCCAGCTCAATCTGACTAGAGCTGGACTATCCAGCTTTTCCAAACTCCCTGTTATGCCTTTGTCACCATGTATGCATATTTTCTTTTCAGGTATAAACTTCAAGGGCCTTCCCTTTGAAAGCACTCTGCAGTTTCATCCACTCTCTAACTTCCTCAAACTTAAGATAGCTATTTTAAGCTATTTTTAATGCTATTTTAAGCTATTTTTTAAGCCCCAACCCTGCCTTTTGCAGCATTACCCATTTGAAACTACAGTTGCCTTCTTGGTCCAGTCTTCTTTCTGACCCATTCACATTCCTAAACTGCACATTATTCGTAAAGCCTCTTATCGATGGTTTCCTAGTTTTCTAAGTAAGAGTCTTAAAATAACTCTGCCTCAACGTGTTTTGTTTGTATGCTCATTCAGCGCATTAGCCTGAACTGTATTAGCTGTCTTGTTTGATCACACGGAGTGTCAAGAGCTGCTGACGCAGTGCCAAGTGCACTCTACTTCAGCAGCCTGTCAGGATTGCAGGATCATAACATTAGATTATCTGGACATAGGGTTAGGCTAAATTTTCAAATAGATGGGGGGCAAGTTCCTTATCATAATTTTCTCAGCTGGAGACCTTTTAAAGGGAGTTGATTTTCAGGATGTTGTCAGTGTCCCACTTCGGAACAGTTAATCTGTTTGATGTGAAAACTTTCAGAGTAAGCCCCCAATTCACTAAAGAGTTCTGAGAACAAAATCTCATCCTTCTTTTCCATAAGTTCAGGAGGTGCATTAGCTTTGGTGAAATGTTAAGTGCTCCAGATTGCTAGTGCTTTTATCGGTTTGTTTCTAACAGAAGTCAAAATAAGCATTTCTTCCTCTTTTGAAACTGAGCAAACCTCTACTCACAGAGAAAATTTATAAACAAGTGAAATATGTTAAATATTTGTTGATTTCGAATTCCATGGCAGTGACAGGAAGAGTTACAATATACCATCACAACCCTGGATTAACTTGTTAGTGACAGGAGTATATGAAGAATAAACATGACGTTTACTTGATCTACCTTGAAGAAAATAGCATGACTCAACTTGTTATGCAACACAGTTTGTTACAGTCTGGTAACTGTGCAAGGCATGGTGAAAACCCAGTAGTGGCTGTGTTTCTTTCTAGAAGATCTCAGCTGAAAGATACTCATGATGTCCTAACTTTGAATGAGGAAATTAACTGAAGAGATGTTGACCTTGCTTGGTTAAGATGTCAGCTGCTAATGATTTCCAAACCTCTTCACAGCATTGGACCTTCTCTGCATAAGTTTTAGATGTGAACTTTTGCCTGTGAGGCTAACGGCGCAGCATAATCCTTTTACCAGTATTGAATTCACTTACACTCACTGTGGATTCAGCAGGACTGCTTATGGCTTAAGAGGTAACTGGGAATGGCAGCTACTAAATGTACATGTGTATGTATGGAGAAAAAGTCACCAAACCAGAATGTTTCTTTTTTTTGCCCCTCTGAGGTAAGTGAAATAGTGCTTGTAAGTGGCCTGTAGTCTCATAAAAAAAATGGCTTGGATTAATAGGTAAAAATGTGTACTGCAACCCAAGCAATCACAGTTATTTTCATATTATCCTTCAAGCTTGTTTGTATTACAGAATTCATTATATATTTTCAAAGTGAGCTGTTTGATTAATAAAAGAGGAATAGTTCATTAGGCTTAATAGAGCCTATGCCTACCTCTTGGTAGGATGGTTCTTGTGGATACCACAGTGGTGTGTTTAAGCATGATGCTACAGCATGAAGGGACACTCGCAACTCAGAAATTGTGCTTGATTTTTTGCTCGTATCATCATCTGGGTTTTAAAGGAAACTGAATTGGTAGGCAGCTGAAAGCAGGTTTCTGTTTGTTTTCCTTTCCTTTGAAAGGAGACTGTTTCTGAGGGTAACTGACTGCAGGTATGGTACCTACAACTTGTATTTTCAAAAAGTGAGTGAGACATAAGTGCAGTGTGGAAAGCACATGTGGATATAGTTAAAGGATGCAGGGTAGTGTCAGGCATAGCTTCAGTGCTTAATGCCTTTTGCATTTCCGCTGTGCGCTCATCTAAAAATATAGGTGTGAGCAGGTTTTCAGGCCTTTATAGGGTTGTTTCTAATGGTTTTCCTGACCTTGTATGAATCTGGGGAGAGAAGGTCTGTGTACTTCTCTCCTCCCCCCTGCAGACTCAAGGGAGAGAGGGAAAAGTTGCAAAATCTAATAGGGCTTATCTCTCGTTCCAGTGGCAGAAACAAAATGGTCATGGTTTTGTCCCTGGAAAATGAAGAATCTCATCTAACTGCCCTTGTGAGAGGCTTATTTAAACACTGTAAGGGATAGAACAGTAATGTTCAGCTTTTCCCAGCCGGCAGCCATAGCCAAATATTATAGAAAAAATTGCAAAGAGTGTATCAAAGTAGATGATCTGTTTATCTCTTGTTACTCAGTTTTGGCTCCTCTTTGAATTCCCTTCTTTTAGATATTCTTTGAGCTCATGTTTATGACAGATTTTAAAAAGAGTTTTCTACTTGTTAATTTTCTTTTTCATTTGCTTCACTCATTTCACACTGGTCCTCCATGTACCTGATGTACGTATCTTTGTGTAGGGGATTTTTAGATTTCAATTAGGCTCATGTATACATTTACTTATCAACTTTTGAATTCCCTCAGATTAGCAGGATATTACGGGCTGATGGCAAAGAATTGCTGAAGGACCACTGCCTTGGTCAAGATCTGTTCCTGAGGCACCAGTGAGGGCCCTCGGGCTTTGTTTCACAGGTTAAAAACAACATAAGTAAAATTAGGCCCATACATTTTATTTATAATTCAGAAGATACGTTTGTGATTTTTTTTTTTTTTTTTCTGAGAGTTCTTTAGTTCTTCGTAGTTCTTTATGATTGCTAAAGGAGACTGCCTTAGGTAATATCAGCTAGGAGTTTGAATGCTACAGGCTGGACTAGGCTGAAGGATTTTCTCCTCCACTCTTTCTGCAACTTGTTTTTATAAGATGGACTAGAAGGAAGAAATCAACATGTATGCAGTAGTTGGGCATCAGTTTTTATGGGTACTGTCACTAGAGAACAGACACTTCAGCGCTGCCTCCCATAGAAGATTCTAGTCTCCTTCAGTGATTACCTGGGCAAGGCATCCCCTGTGACAGAAATCTCCCCTAAAAATAAAATATCTCACTAGAATTATCAGCCATTCAGCTCAGATCTTTAAAGAAAAATGTGAGAAGTGGAGGGAGGAAGATAATAATCATATAGTAGTTTTTAATTTACTCTTAGGATGTTACTGGTGGGGAGTAAGGCAGGTTAAAGAGGCAGCATTAGGAAGTCTGCTACTAACTGTTTTGAGTCAAGTGGAAACTTTCCAAGTATCAAAGAAAGTCTTTACTACTTATCGCATGTATTTGGGTATATTCAAATTTTTGAGAGCCTGCTAGGGGGCTGGTAGTCCCAGTTAGAAACCCACTGCTCCAAAAGGAGCAGTGTCTGTGCCAGGAGGGTCTTTGACTTTTCTGAAGTTTTATGGGAGAATCTGAACAACTTTCCCAACTGATAAATTATTAAAGCACCTTTTATCTTCCTCTTAAATAGTAGTTTATTAAGATCACTTGCTTATTAAAAACAATTGCTTGTTGAGGAAATTTTGACTCTCATGTTTCATAACTTCTGAATTATTTTTTGAATACTTGCAATTCTGACCTCTCAGAATAGGATTTTGTACATGATTTGTATTGACAGGCAGAGAGAGGAGGGCATGGGAGGAAAGGTGTCTGTGTTTGCATTGAAAGATCCATATGAGAACCTGAACAGCAGGAGGGAGGTCAGTGGAGAAGAGAGATTTGTGAGTCAGTGAGGCTGGGTAAGGGAATGAGGTCAGTCTGGAATAAGGATTAGAGGGTAAAAGAGAAAGATTTTAAGCGACACCAGAAAAACATGATGAGGAATAACAGAGAAGGAAAGTGCTCCAAATGAGTTGTAATAGAAGACCCAGGATCGTGGGAGACTACAGAAAAGGAGGGGATGATACAAGCATGAAAATTCATTCTGTAACAAAGATGCAGAAGCGCCTCAAATACTAAAGTGAGAAAGAGAAAAGTATTGAGTAAGGGTCAAAAAAAGAAATGCAGACTATTGTAGAAGTTTTTTCTTGACTGCATCTATTGTCTCAAGGCTTACACTAAAGGGTTGTAATAATATCTTAGCTTTCCATAAGAGGACATTTGACACAATGGCTTTTTAGACCCATTTGACTTCTTATCTATTTCTAAGACTACTTATGCTTCGTTGACCTCTAAAGTATTTCTAGTGTAGGCATATAGAGAAAACAGTCTGTTTTAGTGGGACTGTGCAGCCTCCTCCCTGCTTTCCTCTCCTCTGCATCTTTAGATTCTGTATTCTTCCATACGTGGTCTGTAGTTGCCAGGACAATTTTTTTCTCTAGACTGTGTTTGATTTTAGCTTTTAAATCAAAATATAAAATAATGGATCCGTAGAAGAGACGGAATGAAGTAACAGACAGCTTGCTTAGCTGGTTTCTGTAAGCAGTTAGGGGACTGTAAAGTTTTTAAGGGGAAATGCCTGTGTGTTAAAGAATGTGTTGTAAGTTAGGGAAGAGCAGTATTTCTGAAAGCTTGTTAGTATTAATCAGTTTTCTGCTCTGTAGTATATTTGTGGCCTGACTTTAACCTGATCGTGGAGAAAACTTTGTGATGTTTTGAAGGACAGTAGGGCACCATTCTTGTTTGTAGATTTCTTGCAGTGAACAGTAATAGGAATAAGTAATAGCTGTATGACCACATGTTTCTTCATTATTGCGCACTTGCTTAATGGTTTCTAAGCAATGGTTTCTGTGTGCTAACACAGCCACTTCGTAAGCAGTATGAGCAATACAGGTTGCAGGCTTGGGTGGCAGTCCAAATATAAACATTCTTGTGGCACCTTCTGAAGAAGTGCATGCCCTGAAATGAACACCTTTGGGTATAGCTAGAAAGGGGTTGGAGTAAATGACAAAAATTTGTTAAAAAGCATATATATGGATAACAAAAAACATTAAAGGCAATACTGGGAGACAGAAAAGAAAATGGGGAGAGGGTGGCAGTGATGCACAGTATACAGCAAGGTGTGCTTGTGGCCGAGGTTCAGCATGGGAAGGAGCAAAGTTGTACATCTTCCCTGTGTGAATGCTCAGGTTACTCAAATGAATTCAAGTAACACAGCCAGCTTCAGTATCACTAAAATAGCCAGAAAATGCTCATTTGTTATGGATAAGGTCCTTTCCATCCATAACTATTCTATGATTTACATTCATTATTTACATTCTGTGGTTAACTTTGATAGTTCTGTGATAGTGATAGTTCTGTGTAGCACTGTGAACATAAAAACAATAATAAAATTTGCTTCTGAATTTTTACATTAGTTCTGATGTTGACTGTTCTGAATACAGAGTTCAAGATGCAGTAAGTACATGAGGAATGCATTGTTTTTACCTCTGACCTAGTGTAGCAATATTCTGCAATAACCTATTTTGTTATAATGGTTTCTTGTTGGAATGGGGCTGATGTTCCTTACACTTCCTAGAAATACTATGCAGAGGTTTTCAAAACATTCTATTTTAATGTTATTGAAGTATCCAAGAGTTTCACAATATGTAATTGCATGGAACATCTTGGCTCTTAAACTCATCTAAACAGATTGTAGGCAGGGTTATAATGTCATCTGAGGGGGAAGTGTTTCCTTTTTAACCCATTCACAGCAATTTTGTACGTTTTTTGTCACCTCATGAAAATGATAAATAGACATTTGTTAAAGGATTGAGGCTTTTTGTTCCCATGCCATAGTCTTCATTATTGCTTCTGGGTCTTGCCTTCTTAGTGTGCTCCTCATGGTGTTTCCCTGAGGATTACAACATTTTGGTCTTTTCATGCAATGGTTATGAAGTGAAACACAGAATATTTTTCTTCTTCAGATGTTTGCCTGAAACTACCAGAGCCTAATGTTCCTAGGAACATCTCATTCGAACTGTTGTTGTGGTGGTGGTTACTACATCTGACTCCTACTGTACATGCCGAAGCTCTGCCTCTGATAATACAGCCTTTGCAATAACAGTTACTGTACATAGTTCATGTATGCTTGAATCATTTCACTGTACTCATTATTCCTGGAAAACTGATGGCTGAAGAACATGCTGCTCTTCGGGTGCAGGGATGAAGGACTAAAAGGACTCCTAAAATTGGTTATGCTCTTAAAGCTCTCATGAAATCATATCCTGAGAGATCCATGCCCAGTTTAACCTAGAGTGACTGAGGTCATGATTGTATGTTACTGTCAGTGGCAGCACTGATTTAAAAGCTTGTCATCCTTCCCCTTGCCCATCTTTATTTTTCTACTTCATTAGCCCATAGGTCTGCTGGTAACTGGGTTCTCTCTATCTGGGTCTCTGTAATTACCAGGTTTAAAACACAATTTCTTTTAAAGCTGTGTCATTTCACACCACTGAGAGAGAAAGCAGCCACAAAGAAGTTGACTTGGCAGAATAGAGTAAGCTTTTTAGATCTGATCTGTTGGTAGTGAGGATGGCCTGGGATTCAGGCATTGCATCACCCAGTTTACCTGACGCCAGCAGGAATGAAAACAGAGAAGTTGGGTGCTTCTCAGAGTTTGACTAACAGATGGACTTCTGTGTGTTTTATCTTTCTAATTTTATAAATTGGCTTTCCTTGGATTAACAGACTAACACTTAATACTATCTATAAACAGTTTTCTAATTTCCTAAACTTTCCAAATTTAATTAGGAAATTTGAGTCTTCTTTCGTGCTAATCAGTAATGCATTCTGTCGTATTCAGTTAAATGTGCTTTGCTTTATAGTTATCACTTCATTTTATAATTAATGAAATTTCAGTGTTATATTCTTACAAATTGTTTGAACAGTAGGAGCATTTATCTTCATCTTCAAGAATGTATTTTATTTACTTCTTTACATTAATACTTTCTCCACACCAACGTTCCTTCTCATAGCAAGATTCCTGCTTTAAAATAGTACCAAGCTTGAATGTGTCATTTTCGTGGACTTCAGATTATTCCAGCTAATTTAATTTAATTTAGCAAATTGCTGAAGAGCCTGCTGGCTTGGCTGAAGCCATATAGGAGAACTTGAATCTGTTCATAAAATTAAATCCAGAATGATTAAGTGACATCCTACTTTTAGTGATACTGTCTTATACATTTTAAATTTCTCATCACTATCAGTCATTTAATACTGTGTTAACAGACAGAAAAATGTCACAAGTTTGAGTCAGAGATACGCAGTTCCAATACATAATAATTTAAAAACTTTTTTGAATGGAAAATAGTTGCCATTTCTGCAAGTTGTCAGGTTTGCTTTTCAATTTACTGAGTTTTGGAAACATTTTTTCTTGTTCTTTCACAGACTAGTTTGAAATTGGTTTATTGCACTTTTTCTCCAAAGTCTTTCTTTCTCAGTGATTTGATAAACAGTCTACATTCAAGAGAAATTCTCCTAGGAGTAAATTGAGAACAAGATGGAACTTTGATATAGTGAATGCTGGAAAGAAAGATATTTTTCTATATTTAAAGAGTAGGGGTTTTGTGACGGCAGTGTTGTTGGTGCAAGTTAGTAAAAAAGCATTAATTTTTGCTGTAGCCATGTAAACAGCAGTCAGTATTCTGGTCTTGCAGGCCTAACCCTATCATTGGCCTAAATTAGCCAGATGTAAACATACTCTTCTCTCTGACATTTTGACACATGACGTTCTGTTTGATTGTGTCATCCTTGACTGTTTTTTTTGCTTAGTATTGTTTCAGGTTATTAACTGTAAACTTGAAGTGTAGTAACCAGAATTAGAATTCGCTCTGAAAACCAAATCCCACTTACCTGTTAGGCTTTGTGTAGGTTGCTGCTGAGGAAAATGAATAAAACATTCAGAAAACAGACTTGTTTCTTCTGTTCCTTTTAAAAATAAATGAATAAAGTGTATCTCTGATAATTTTGCTTAAACATCCATCCATACAAAATGCTGTTAACTGTAGACTTTACTTAGAGCATTATAGTAAACAGATTTACTTTTAATGTTGGCACTTTGCCCTTAAATCTAATCTGTTGACTTTTTGCCCCATTATGAATATCTGATGGTCCTTTTCAGTCCTCCTGTTTTGCCCATTCTTGTTATTTCTGTAACAATTGAAAGGGTTGAGTTGCTTTTCCCTGCAGGTGGTTGCTCCATTCTTTTAATTACTGATCTCCTCTAAGTGTTACTTAGAAATTAATGATAATGTTCAAGTATTTAGGGTTGGTTGGATTTTTGTTTTGTTTGTTGTTTTTTTTTTTATTAAAATTCTGAGCTCTATAACCATAGTTCAGTAGAGCACTTAAATATATGATGAGTTTCATTGAAGTAAATTGTGTGTTTTTGTGTGATAGTGTTATGTGTGACCTTAGAAGAGTAAGCCTCATGATGTCTGTATTTAGATTTCAACATACTGGCAGTTCTGAATTCCTTTGCTAACACAGTACTTCAAAAATACTTTATGTGGAAACAAGAGTGGAGGGTCTGAGAAGGCTTTATATTAGCTTACCCTTGGGTTTTTTTTCTGTTATAGTGCAAAGATTCTCTTAATTTGGTGCTAGCTCTAATTGATGGACGTTCATAACTGCCATGCCAGCTGTATGGCCCTGAAAATCACAATGCCATTCTTATTGGTGCTGGGCAGAAACACTTAAACAAATTTTCTCCATCAATTTGATTTTGTTTCTCTTCTTTATGGGAAATAAAATAATGGCTGGAATTACTTCTGGGAATCAGTAGGGGAGATGATTAGGGTTCTTGAAAGATTAGCTTTATTCTAACAAGATTTCAGGGTAAAAGGTTAAGTTTGAAATGATTTACAAGTGAGTTCACCCAGTATTTCAGTTTTTTACGTTTTGGAGCTTGTTCTCTAGGTAAAACCTTGGTAGTTTGCAACACTGTTTGCAAAAATTTAATTAAAAATATTAAATATGTTTACTCAGAGCAAGATGGCAATAGACATGCAGCTCTGTTGCTTGTGCAGTCAGTTAAATTCCTGTAATCCTCTTTGAGTTACTGTGTTACTGTACTGAGAGCTCTGCCTTCCTTTACTGATGTCATTGTTTGTAAGTCCAGATAATCTTCATGACAGGAGGGTCTATTCTCCACACTTCTGTCATTGGTGTTCCTTTTAACACCCTTTTTTTGGCCTATACTGGGAGTTTTGATTACCATACTAACTTCAAAGTTCTCAGTGAAAAGCCAGCTTTATACTTAGCGCTGTAGAAAGATCTCTGCACATCCTGTCTCAGTGGGTCAGCAATTCCTGACAAATCACGTAACAAATGGTGTTGGTTGCTTTCATTTGCTCTGATTTAGGGGAGTTTTGTTGCTTACGGGTTATTTTGGTTTGCTTTTCTGCAAAGCAGTGTTTCCATGGGTTATTACTGCTAGCTCTACACTGGTGATGTACATGGGAAGATGCCTCTGTTGAATGACTTCAATACATCTTGTAAGCCATGCGCTCATATAATCGTAATGTAAGTAAATTGTAAGCTTGAAAAGTGAGAGAGTGAGCTCTATGTATATACATTTATATCTCCTAGATAGAGTTATAAGCAACTTCTGCTGAACCTCTTTTATGGTAAAGTTTAATTTTTAAAATCCACGTAACAAGCCAGATACCAGATAGCATCACAGAATGGTTTGTGTTGGAAGAGACCTTAAAGCTCATCCACTTCCAACCCTCTGCCATAGGTAGGGACACCCTGCACTAGACCAGGTTGCTCCAAGTCCTGTCCAGCGTGGCCTTGAGCGCTGCCAGGGATAGGGCAGCCACAGGTTCTCTCAGCAACCTGTGTTTTGATGTAGCCCAGCATATGGTTGGCTTTCTGTGCTGCAAGCGCACACTACTGGGTCATATCAATAGACTGTTCTGCTGTTTGAGTTCATACCACAGTGTTATAATGGATGTTTTCAGTTCTTCATTATTATCTAAGCTTTTATGAGGTTTTTGTGGAGTATGTCAAATTTGTAACTGGCTACAGAGCCATCAGCTGTCTTACATTTTACCAATTCTCACCAAGATAAGTAGGATTAATCTAGCTGGCAGAATGGTAGTTTTTGAGTTACCTATTTGCCACATTCTTCATCCAGTTTCACCTGGTTAGTGGAGGTGGATGGGTGGGTCAGGTTCACTAGGTCTCCGCCTCTACTTGATTCTCAGTTCTTTTGAAAGTTACCCTTGGGCAATTTAAGTTGGGCTGTTACAGCAAGTTCTTGATTCAAGTTAACAATAAGGCAGCTAAGGAAAAGCAGTATTATCCTCAGTTACATTTTACATGATATTCAGTTGTCCTTTACTTTTTAGCTGTCTAAAGATAGTAATCATTATTTATTTTTAACTACTGATTTATAAATATTTATTTTTATCCTTTCTTATTCTTGGACACAGGGAAACAGGCCACTTGGCCCAGCCAGCCTACATGTTAGGTCCTGGTTGGTGGCTTGGTCCCTGCACATAGTGGTTACAGCTCTACACTGTCAGATGTCTGTGCCTGTGCCCCTTTTGTTTTCATTATTTATTACGCTGTTGGTTGCCAGCGTAGGTTATTGATGATCTCTCTGCCAGCCTCACACCAATAACCTTGACTTTCTCCATATCCAAGGCCATTCAGTGGGTGTCTCTGGGGCTTTTCCTCACCTTCTCGTCTCCTGCTCCAGGCGTGTAACACGAAGTGTTGAGGTCTGTTGGCAGAGAGAGTGGCTTCTTTGGGCGCTTGGCAGGTCAGCAGCCTCCAGTATTTCAGACTTCTTCAGAGGGGTGTGGAAAAGTGTAGCCGACCTCAGAGAGAATATGCAAGGAAACCTTCTATGGCGTGCTCTGCTCTGCTGATTATAGCTTATTTTAGCATGGGTGTTTGCACTGGTTTATGTTACTGCATGCCCACAAACAGATATACAGGTTAAATTCCACTAGTAATTTGATGTTTAACGGACACATGTGCAATCAGTATAAAAATGAAATAAATTTGGGCTGTCAGTTGCCAGATCTAGTTCACACTTTGTGATACATCAAGCAGCTAATCCCTCAAAATACAAGATTCCACTGTTGAGATTTCTTATGTAAAAAGAAAGATGGAAATGAAGTATCTGGGAAGCGGTGGGTGATGAGAGCAGTATGGGGTCTGCCTCTTCTTGCATTGGGTAGCTCCCTTACAGTGTGATGGAAGTACTGCTGAAGTCTTTAGTTTTCTTTCTTACAGTGTTATCTCCATTGCTGGTGAGCACACTGTCTTGAAAGGTCCATTGCTTCTTTTTGACATTACATAGCTGTTTTAACTTTACATCACAGAAATAAAAATGATAGGCCATGTAAGCAGTTGACATTCTTCTGTGCATTTAGAAGACACATTTAGCAAAGATATACAAAATAAATGACACAGCCACACTCAAGTCTTCCAGATCTGTCAGAGAAAAGATTCAAATAGATTAGAGTCAGTTGTTCTCCACAAGTAGAAAACAGCATGGAAAATCATTTTTTGAAGGAGGGGAGTAAAAAAGGATCAAGCCTTGAATATGGGGAACTAAACATTTTATTTCATAAAATATATTTCTAGAAAGTGACCCATTTTTTTTTGAGAGAAAGCTTTCTTCACTTTTTTATTTCAGCAAGTACAAAATGACTCAGTAGCAAACATAATTTTTATTTTAGACATTTCAGCTTGCTGACTGTATTTGCCAAGCTATATATACATGATGATTCAGTATTTATAAACAGTACTGATAACTAACAAGAAAGAATGGGCATCTGTTCCAACTTTCCCATTTTGATACAACTTCCTAAATATTTTTCCTCAGTATCCAGGTCTCTCCCTAAGACTTGGAAATAAAGTTCTGAGACTGAACTGTAGATTTTATTTAGATTTTATTTTTATTTCATTGTGTGCTGTCTTGCTGGCCTGTTGCAGCTATACATTTCTTTAAAGAAGTTTCTTTGCTAAATCAGCAGTTTTGCAAAGAAGAAACATTTCATATAGTTTTGGCTTAGATGAAATAGTGACTGTCTTCTATGCTTCTAACCCAAAAGTTATGAATGAAAATGCCTAGTTAAGCATAGAACTAGCAGAAAGTTTACCTCAGAAGGGTGTTGACATAGCTGTTTAAAAATTTACTGGAGTATTTCATAACATTGGCCATAACTAGTGATACTGTTAAACTCAGATTTCACAGTTACTTGCTGGTGAAACTGCTTTTGGCTGCTGCCAGCTTTAACCTCTTAAAAATCTTACTTTAAAATGTGGAGATTAATGTGGAAGCGAAACACTTGGATGCCCATTTCTGTAAGATGCCAAGTTCCTTCATCCTTAGATTGCACAAGGACGTGACATGGAAGGGTATACAACCTTCCCTTCCCAGTCTTGATATCCCCTAATATGTTTCTGTGAATCTGAGCAGTGCTGCTTGTTATTGCGTTGTGCATCCTGGAAAACCTCCCTTGTTGTATCATAAACTCCAGTATCTATGCAGCTGGAGTGGTTCAGCCCCCCAAAAATGTGGGGAAAAGGTCCTTTGGGTAAGGAACTTGGTGGGCAGATCTGTAATTTGTCATTGATATGTTATTTATGCTCTAAAAGCTTGGACATAAGCAAGTTTATAGTCATTTAACATTAATTGGTGCGCAACTAATACAGTGTTCAGTCCTGAAAATACTGTAACTAACTGAAAAGCTGCTCAGTGTCGGAAAAATAGCACTAAAGAAAGAAAGTTCTTTAGTGAATTTAGTGACCTTTTTCTCTTCCCTGTGAGGAATAGTCTGAGCCCCTTCAAAAACAGGCAACAGGGGGGAAAAAGGATAAATTAGCACCAAGGACACGATTGCTGTGGCCTTTGTGGCACTGTCAGGGCAGCAGTGCTGCTAGCTGAGTCATTCCCTCTGCTCTCATGGTCAAGCTAATGCTACCAAGATAGTAACTGACAGCTGGAGAAACAGCTTCTGTTGGGGGAATTGATACTGCTGTGCTGTTTTCCTCTGGTTGTTTATTTCTAAGTTAGTAACAAAGACCCTTGGTTTTTGCTTTGCTAGAATAAACCTGCTTATTTTTCACCTTTTAAGTTTACCTTGTGAATAAGTCAGTTGAGGTTAGGCTGACGAGCACATGATTTAATGCTTTTCTGGAAATAGTAGGTTCATGTAAGGTAACATGCAGGCAGACTTCCAGGGGAACTTGAGAGGAGGCTGGAAACCCCCTATGATTGTGTTGTGTATCCTGCCAGGCTTGTCGTGTCAGCGTGAGAGCTCATGTCTCCAGGTTCTCAGAAGAATCCTGGTCTGACGGAAATAGATGGAGTACATTCTGATAAGGAACACGCAGTGGAGAAACAGCAGGCTGGTTGGAGAGCACCCCTGAGCCTGACACCACCTTATAAAAGTCAGGAGAAAGTGAACCCCCTCTCACTGTGCTCTTGTCCTGCAGGGCATGTGATTCAGATGGGTACTTTCACGAAGAACAGCAGAAGAAATGTCTGCAAAGCATCACATGATGCAAAAAACTACCAGCTTGCTCAGGAATTTTTTATTATGTATTCCTGTTGTAGGTTAGGATGGTTATTCAGCTGGCTTCCTGCCTGGTGTCCCACATCACTGCAACACCTGAAAGAGGCTGAAGACAAAATGCTGAAATGTAAGTCTTTACTTTTTAATAAGATCTATAAATACGCATCTTAAATATAAATATAAATCTTAAATCAAGATTTTCTATTAATTTACAGTAAATACTAACAAAGACAATTTTAAATACAGTTTTTACACTGTAGTGAAGTAAACAGGTTTAGAATTAGATTTTCATTGTTTCCTTATTTAGATATTTGATTGTAGGCTCTCTCCTTTGAAAAATAATTCCTATTTAAAACAGTGATTTCCATGGAATGTACTTTGTATTTTATTTGGCACGTCTAGTAACATGTTTTTTTCCTTCTCTTTCTTCAGGTATTGCAAGTACATATGATAAACGATATGTGTATCTACCTAATGGAAATAAAATATGGACGCTGTCGTTCTCTTCGGAGCTCTCACATAGAACTCCACTTGTTCTCCTGCATGGGTTTGGAGGAGGTGTTGGACTATGGGCTCTCAATTTTGAAGACCTCTGTGAGAACAGGACTGTTCATGCTTTTGACCTCTTGGGATTTGGACGGAGCAGTAGACCACACTTTGACACTGATGCTCAGGAAGCAGAAAATCAGTTTGTGGAATCCATAGAAGAATGGAGAAAGGAGGTGGGGTTAGAAAAAATTATCTTGCTTGGACACAACCTTGGTGGATTCCTGGCCGCTGCTTACTCATTAAAATACCCATCAAGGTATGTGAAAATAAAAGAGTGAAGGAATTCCTTTTCTGTATTTGACTAGTGATTTCATCACAGGTTTTATTTCATCTGGTTCTTTATAGATTATCTTCTAGTAAATTTTATCTTTAAGTTAAAGAAACTTAATAGTGCATTTTAAGCCTGAAACATTTATTGTATATTTTGTTCCCAGGTGAATACAAGTAAGTACATATGGTAAACATGCTTTCCTGAGTACTTTTCTGTATCTCTTTGGTTAAATACCCCCTTGCTATGTTATAAGGGGAAATAGCAAAACTTGTATTTATGGGTGAGTGCTTGTGACATCTCTGATCAAACACAGGTCTGTGAAGGGAAAATAGGCCAGTTTCCACCAAATTTCCCTTTATTATGGATAACATTGAAACTTTTGAAAGTAATTCCCCTAGGTAATTTATGTCTATATGCTAGCAGTTGGCCTGGTGCTGGCATGATGATATAAAAATTATTTTAGTGACTGTTTTATTTAAATTGTCTGTATGGCACTTCATATTTCTTCTTTGCAAAACAACCCAGCTGCAGCAGTCCTATGTTTCATCATCTCTTTCTGCACAGTACTGTCGCCAACAGCTGATCCATTTTTTCCCTTGAAACTGGTAATTTGTCCTTTCCATTTTTGTTTTTTTTTTTTTTTTTTTTTTTTCTTTCTTTCTTTATCTTTTTTTTTTAATACAGTTTGGTTACATAGCTCCTAGTGAGCTAGGTTCCCACCGACTGAACTGAGGTCCTGCAATATCAAAAAGGGACATTGCTTTTGTTTATGTACACATAGTGGACTCTTGTGAAAAACTGTGAATATGTTTAGCTTTCCACATTGTATGGGTTCTACATTATGCAAAACCTATCTTATTCTTTTATATTCACATCATTTTTTTTTTCCTCAATTGGAGATTTTCAAAGAAATTTATACATCATTTTTTGGTAAAATATTTTATTTCTTCCTTTCCAAGTGGATGACAGCTGGTACATGTGGCTGGAAATGATGGGTTAAAGTGCGCGTGTGTCTAAATCCAGAAGTGCAATGAAGAAATGCAGTCCTCTGCTTTAGGGATGTAAGCTTGTTATCCTTTTGGGCATAAACCAACTTTCAGTTAACTGTAGTTAGTTTCTTGCAGAAACCACTTCCAAGTTTGTTAGCCCTCTCTCTGAAGTACCTATAAATGGTGCTATTCTATCCCTGTGGGATGGAATAGTGTTTCTGCCCTGTGCTGATTTAAATCAAATGCAGCGCTTTGTGTTCATGTCTTACTGTCAAGTGTTAAATGTAGAACAGCTTTCAGTCAGATTATCTAACAATGCATTAGAGGCTTACAAGATACATATTGTTAGGAAAGCAGATCTGTTTCTCCCATCTGAGATAATCCATTAATTTGCTATATTGTACCAAGTTGTTCATGGGGCATCAGAGGTTAATAATCCAAAAGGATTCCCATTTAGAATATCCCCAGGTGTTGGTGTGTCATAATTTTCAGATACTGCAACTTCAGACTCTTACTTTTGGAATTATTCTCATGATCAACTTCCTGTTATCCTGGGTTATGTTTTAGGCTTGGTTACCAAAACGAGAAATGCCAAATAAGAAGGAAAGTATTAAAGAAAGGAAACGTGGGGGTGAAAAAAGCTTACTCTATTTTATTCATATGTTTTGCTGTGTTAAGTTTAATGCTGTAGTTTGTGCACAGAATATGTGGCTTTCATGAATGGCTCCTCAGTGCTTGCTCTCCTTAGCCTCTTAACTTGGTTTTATAGTTAAATTGGTTGGGTTTATAGTTAAATATATATACTATATATATATATACATCCCTGTTGGTTTTATAGTTGAATTCTACCCTGTCCTCTCTTAACCACTGATGTTTGCTGCTGTATGCAGATACGCTTGTGTCTGAGCTGACAGCCAAGAAGCATCTTTGAGAGGTTAATCCTTTTCAACCCCTTATTTCAAGCCCAGATTTTTGGTTTTCCAACTGATTATAGTCCAGAAATAGCCTTTGGAATCACTTCTGACATAATTTCAGGCACAAAGAACTCTGCTGTAGTAAATATCTAATCTCATGGTTTTGACAGAAGAAGTCATGAAGAAGAAAGTAAACATGATGAAGCTTGCATGGAAAATCACCTTAAATGTACTAAACTCCAGCTAAGACTAACTTTTTCAGAAATCAGCAGTATCTAGGACAGTAGGTGTTATCATGGGATTGAACAGACAATTCTATCAAGATAAAACAGAAGTTTTGCTTGAGGGGACTCGCATTCATAGTTGCATGTGCTTGGAGACTCCTGTTATGCTCTCTGTAGTGAGATTCCTTTGAGTGATAATTTTATAAATTGGATCTCTGACATTTCTTTAATGACCTAAAATCAGTAAACTTAGAAAACATCTGATTTTGCTCTCCCTCTCTCAGTTCAAATTTTACTTTGATAAGATAATTTTTCAGATAAATTGCCTCACTTCTTAGAACAAAGATCTTACATGGCTTACAGAAGAGTGAGGCTTAGCAAGTTTATTTAAATGAAACAGATGAAATTATCTTTCTTCCTAAATTAAACTGCTCCTGCAAATAATATTGGCTGAGCATATAGTAGAAAAGTATAAAAGTAAAAACAAGACTGGCCTTTTTCTCAAATGTGTGTGACATTTGGTATCCATTGAATACTGAATTTCTCTCTGTGACATGAGCTTCTAAGTTTCTGGTGTTCTTACATATGATTAGTTACAATTCAGTCATTCTAATTATTACTGAAAGCAAAACCACTGATGAGTCAGAAGCATTGGTAATAAGCCACTATGATAGAATTGACTAAGGTTGCAAAGTCCACAGATAATACATTTTTGTTGTAGTCAGTTGAAAAAAAATAATGTACTCTA
The DNA here is from genome assembly GCA_024733675.1 of Psilopsiagon aymara. Classification (NCBI taxonomy): domain Eukaryota; kingdom Metazoa; phylum Chordata; class Aves; order Psittaciformes; family Psittacidae; genus Psilopsiagon; species Psilopsiagon aymara. The sequence continues at coordinate 22,943 of JANRGW010048647.1, forward strand.
AACCTTTGAACTTTTTCTGCCAACAGGGTCAAACATCTTATCTTAGTGGAGCCATGGGGTTTTCCAGAGAGGCCTGATAATGCTGAACACGAAAGACCAATTCCAATCTGGATCAAAGCACTAGGAGCTATATTGAGTCCATTTAATCCATTAGCTGGGCTGAGAATAGCAGGACCCTTTGGTGAGTTTTAGCTACTCTTAAATACAATTTTTGTTTTCGTTAAGCATAAACATGAGGCAGATACCATATGAAGATAAGCTTTGTTGTAAGCCCATATGGGAAAAAGCTGGAAAGAAAAGGGTTGAGAAAAGATGAACTCTAGGACAAGAGTTCTATTAGAAATACTAGTATGATAGTTTATAGCAAGCTACAATATATTATTCTACACTGCAGTTATAGTGAGACAGATCACGTGGACATCTATTGAGAAAGGCTGACAAAGAAACATGAATGTGAGAAGGTTGTTTTTCTGGTTGCTTCCAGTCACAGCCCATTTAGTTTCCCTTCCAACTGCAGTTTGATGGACAAACAGAATTTCCAGATTTGAGTAATGTTGTAAGTCTTTCGTAAACTCATTTGTCTTTGGCCTGAGTTTAAAGAAGTTAAATTGAAACTGGGTTCTTTCCTTTAGCCATTTTCTTGTTATTCATTCTCTTAACAAATTTTGCGGGAGTCATTGGTGTCCAGCATTACTGTAGCAGTCTAGTCTGCATATTTTTGCTTTTCTTTAACAGCAGTGAAGAGGTGTTAGCTAAACTCTGTGTATCCTAATACTAAGACTAGGTAGAGGTGGCCAATGACTGCTGTTTTAGTTTATGTGGGGAAAAGGGTATGCTCAAATCTTAAAGTCATCACATTTGATGGGGAGATTATCTGCTACTCTCTATACTACAGGGGTATCTGCTAGAGAGGCTTGGAAAAAGATACCCTTCAGACCCCTCACATGTTACAGTTAAGTTGCCTCTTCATCATTTTTAGTATTCAGCCTGAAGATAAACTAGCCACATTTCTAGACTTTGTTTACTTTTAAACCACATCTGTGTCCTAAATCTCTTTCTATAGAATATATATTTTAGTACACTGATCTATTTGTTTGTTTTGGGGAGTGCGACTGATGACAGCCAACATAGCTTCACAAAGCTGATTTGCTTTTCAGACAAGCAGCGTGGTTCGTGCAAACCATTTTTTTTTAAAGTAAAATGCTAAAATAACCTGAAGCATATTAGTGAGACGCACTGATGTAATGTCTTTTATCCAAGAAAAAAAATGCATGCACAGATCAATCCATGTGGAAGAGTTCAAAGCTGAGGTTGTCTCCCTTAGTAAGCAAATGCAGCTAAAACTGTGCTGCAGAAACAGACCCCATCTTGGCAAGGTGTCCACAACCTAGCCTCACATATAGGTTGATGTGGAGGGCAATGTTTCTCAAAATTTTTCATCTATTTCTCGCTCCATGTGTTAAAAAAAGTTTTCCATCATCAACTTAATGTGCAATTCTTGACAAGCGAAGCATAGTTCTTAGAGAGGGGTAAGTTTAAACACTGCTTCAAGGTAGGTATCAAACCCAACCTGATGAAGGCCCTTGAACCAAACCCAGGTTTTCTTCTGCTTGCACATGTGCTTAAGCTTCTGGGCAGGTGTGGCTGTCTGATCCTCACTATAAAGCCACTTGCTGTTGTTCAGAGGTATGAGTTAGTCACTTAAATGAGAGCTAGCTTCTTTGGGATATCACAGTGGTATCACGTGGATATTTAATCAGACCCTCAGGCACATACTTAAACCTTGGAGAGAGACTGAATCCAAGGAGATCTTTCTCTTTGAGTAGTTTCCAGTGAACTGATTTGCATGTTTTCCTTCACTTCACTGGAAGAGTAACACATGAGGCATACAGTAGAGGGTCTTTAGTGCTTAAGTTGGATTTGTGAATTCCATTCCTAGAGCTGAATGCATGAAAATTCCTCAGGACAACAGTAATGTTACTGTGACTACACCCTTCTCATGGAACTCAAGAGTCTTCAGTGTTAGTATTTCTTTTATCATTTCCATAGTTACTATGTAAAACATCAACCTCACAATTGACAGTGTCTTCAGTAAACATTACAAGAATAACTAAGTGTGATTTCATTCCAGAATTTGTTCCGAGGTGCCTTGACTTCTTGTTTTGTTCTCCCCGTGAATTCCCACAGAAGGGGAATGGTTTGGTGATTGTACCCACAGGCAAAATACTTCTTACCAAAATGGAAAGTAAATTCTAAAGTTTGATAACTTTCAGTCCCATAGTTACTGGAAATGGGGATGTGACCTTTATGCTCATGGCAGCGAAAAACATAGAATTAGTCTCTTTCTTCCAAGTACTCTTAGTCCAATCCAGCTGTATTGTTTGTGTTCAAAAAACCCCAAAAACTAAACAACAAACAGACAGAAAAAGACAGAAGTCCTCCAATTTAACTTTCTATAGAGAAAATAAAAGCAACAGAACAAATTGCAGAATGTTTGCAAAATCTTCATTGCTTCAGGACTTACATCACTGTTTCGAAAGGGAATTATTTTCTCTTGCGCTGTATTAGTTTTCTAAATGGATTGAAAGCATACATAATGGTGTGTTGCAACAGTCTAATCTCAAGGTTACAAAAGCATAGATCACTGTGACAAGGTAATAAATAAATAGTACCAGGCCTTTGGCCAGGGACAGGTGGGAAAAAGAGGCGTCACCATAACTGTACAGATTAACAACAGCTGAAGTTCCCACTGCCTGGAAAAGGGGAAATATGACCCTCTTTTTTAAAAGGTGAGAAAAGACGGGGGAACTGCAGGCCAGTCTCACCTCTGCCCAGCAAGGTCATGGAGTAAATCTCGGAAACTGTGCCAAGGCACATGGACAGCAAGGAGGTGACTGATGACAGCCAACATGGCTTCACAAAGGCAAATCGTGCTTCCTATAATGGGGTTACAGCATCGGTGGATAAGGGAAGAGTGACTGACATTATCTGCCTGGACTTGTGCATGGCATTTGACACCGTCCTCCATGGCATCCTTATCTTTAAACTGGAGAAATGGATTTCACCACTCAGTAGATAAGGAATTGGCTGTGGTCGCAGAGGGTTGTGGTCAGCAGCTCAGTGTCCAAGGGTAATACTGGGTCCAGTGCTGTTCAACATCACTCTTGGTGACATGGACAGTGGGATTGATGCACCCTCAGCAAGTCTGACAATGCCTTCAAGCATTGTGGTGTGGTTGACAAACTGGAGGGAAGGGATGCCATCCAGAGGGACCTTGACAGGCATGAGAGATGGGCTGATGCCAACCTTATGAAGTTCAGCAGGGCCAAGTGCAAGATCCTACACCTGGGTCAGGGCAATCCCAAGCACAGATACAGGCTGGGCAGAGAACTCATTCAGAGCAGCCCTGAGAAGAAGGACTTGGGGGTGTTGATTGATGAGGAACTCAACACAACCCAGCATTGTGCTCTCAAAGCCCAGAAAGCCAGCCATGTCCTGAGCTGCATCACAAGAAGTGTGTCCAGCAGGTTGAGGGAGGGAATCTCCCTCTTTACTCCACTCTTGTGAGACCCCACCTGCAGTCCTGTGTCAGCTCTGGGGACCCCAACACAGCTGTTGGAGTGAGTCCAGAGGAGGGCTCGAAGGAAGATGCTCAGAGGCCTGGAGCACCTCTCCTATGGAGACAGGCTGAGAGAGTTGGGCTTGTTCACCTGGAGAAGAGAAGGTTCTGGAAGGGCCTTAGAGCAGCCTTCCAGTGCCTGGTGTCCCTGACCATGGCAAGGGGTTGGAACTAGATGGTCTTTAAGGTACTTTCCAAACCAAATCCATTCTATAATTTTATTTTCAGTTGATAAACCCAAGTGATAAGATGTGAACCTATCTCTTCAGGGATAAATAATATTCTTAGGTTAAGATTAGGCTTGTGGTGAGGTGCTTGTCCCAAAGATCAATCTGGTCAAATAGGAGAGGCTTCTTCCTTAAAGAAGTGATTCAGAATAGGAGCTTAACTTTAGAAAGCCTGAACTGGTCCTTGGAGAGACCTGCTCTTCTAATTTGGCTGTTAAGAGAGCAGGGGAATAATGGCTTTCCTAGGTTAAATCTCTTGATTTGTACCAGTTCTTACACTAGTGTCAAGATTTCTACACCTGTTTTTCAGCATAGACTTGTTCTTTCAACTAAACACTAGTTAGCAGAGTTAGCTTCAAAATAAGACTGTTCTGTAAGAGGAGAGCACAGACTCACTAAGGAATTAAAACAGCCCAGCTTTTTCAGCAGTGGCTTCTGGTTCTGAAAAGTGGGGTGCTTTTGGCCCTCTCAGTTCTCCTTCCAGAGTAAGGAGAAAGACAGTATCATGTAAACTGATGGCAAAAGGATTCTCTGCTTAGCTCTTTTGCCGGTCCCCTTTGCCTGTTTCTTGTATTGCTGCAATGACTTTTCTCAAACATTCCTTGTATCTGTTCAGTGGGATTGAATTGACCCTCATCTGGTGCAGCATAAAATCCTTAACAATACTTATGTTTTATTCCTGTTGGGTGCAATGCCATCATGGTTTCCTAAGACATGCAAGTGGTGAAACATAACATAGGTTTAAAAGTCATCAACCTTAGCCTTGAGTTCCAAGGGAAAATGAGTTTGAAGGGTTGTAATGAAAAGCTGGCAATCTGATAAAGTTGTTTATACTAATTCCTACTAATAATGTTTTCTGATTTAACAGGATTAAGCCTTGTTCAGCGCTTAAGGCCAGATTTCAAACGGAAGTATTCATCGATGTTTGATGATAACACTGTTGCTGAGTATATCTATCACTGCAATGTACAGACACCCAGGTGAGTATGAGCTTCCCAGCATATGTTTTGAAGTTCGTCTTTCATTTACAGAGTGCCTGCTACTCCCTCCAATGGCCACTGCAACTGTGTGCATGCTATTTTTTTCTTGAAACTGTAACACTGTATTAATTGAAGAGAAATATAGCAATGCCCTATTTCTGGATTGCAGAAACTGGTAAATGTAAAAGTTATTCTAATTCTGTATTTCTTTAGACTTACCTGTGTGTTAATTCTGAGAGTTTGGGCACTAATTTTGAACTAAAAGATGTTACAGTTGTTTAACTTGTAAGGAATTTCTTTTTTAAAAAGAACTTAAAAAACCAAGGACTTTCATTCTTTTAGGTGTTATCAGTTACTGTAAAAACATAGGGGCCTTCTGTTGAAAATTACATGGAAACTTTGAGAATGTTTATTTCTTAATAGTAAAATATCCCAGCCTCATGTACTGTTGCGCTCTGTGTTACCAAAAAGCAGAGAAAAGGCATATCCAATGGTAATTTAATTGTTTTTACCTTTTTGAATGCCTTGAAGTGGTGAAACAGCTTTCAAGAACATGACGATCCCTTACGGATGGGCAAAAAGGCCGATGCTGCAGCGGATTCCACAAATGAATCAAGACATTCCTATCACTGTGGTCTATGGAGCACGTTCATGTATAGATGGCAATTCTGGCAGCACTATCCAGTCTCTGAGACCAAATTCATATGTGAAGACAATAGTAAGTTGGTTCTTAAAGCAGTTGGGTTTTGTTGTGTGGATTCCTTTAAATCGATATCTTTGTGGTTTTATACCAGCTGTGGAAATGCTGGCCCTTTGATTAAAAGCCTGGGGTAATAACTCTGTTTTCTGCAACAGAAAGAGACAGAAAACAAGTGTTAGATCAAAGAAAACCTAGACAGAAGAGTAGTGAGTTCCCAGAGTAAGAAGGGAACTTACTGTAGTACTAAAAGCTAAATTAGATCTTTGAGCAAGGTCATTTTTCAGCTCTATATAAAATATTTTGCTCTACAGTGTGCTAATACAAGGTTTTGTGGTCACTGGTAAGTATCTGGGGGCTTGTCTGTGTTTGAAACCACAGCAGCCCTAATATCTGCATATATGCATGACATAGTGAGGAGGCTCTCTCTTCTAATCTGTCTATATAGCGCTTTTGTTTCTCTGCTCAGCAAGTGATTTGTACCTGCTTCTTAGGTTCTTGTGAGTGTGTTTCTTTAAGTCGTTAAAAAAATCCTCAGTGTTGTCTTCCTAGCTAATACGTTCTTGTTTAGAGGTATGGCATTATAGCATGTGTGTACTTGCAACAATGAGAATGTGCACACTGCATTTTTCATTGATTTCTATAAAAACAAATGCATCTAAAAGTGTTCTTCACACATGTCACATCAATCAGACATGGTAACTGAACATGCCTATACATTGCCCTAAGAGGTGATAAAATGTTTGAATACACCAGTTGTCTTCTTACTGATATCTAGATCTACCCGTACTGAAATGTACATTGTATGATGTTGATAGTATGCTGCAACAAATCATTCAAATAAATTTTTGTATCCTTGATATAGGATTATTGAACTATATACACGTGTTAAAGAGTACAAGTGTTGACATCCAGACCAAAAGTCTCTTAACTGCTTAACCAGAGAGAAAGTTGTAACAAAAGTCACTGTAAGGGAGTGACTTTTTCTAGGAAAAGCATGTGCCATTCAGGCAGATTCCACTCTGGTCAGTGGTTTTTAGAAGGGGCTGTGGAAAACTTCATTGTATTCCAGGTTAAAACTTTGTCAAGCCAAATACAGATTCTAAAAGGTAAATTGTAGTGGTAGAAATTCTGTAGGAGGAATAGGATTCTCATGAGGCTGAGGTAGTAGCAGTACTATCCTTGGTACAATGCACAGGTTCTGGGGGTTTATTATGTGTGTTTACTTCTAATTAATTTTTAGAGATTTTGAGGTTTTGGGTGCTTTTAACACAATACCCTAGCTATATTTCCGCGGGCTTCAGTTAGAGACTTAAGAGGGAGTGTTTTAATGGAGGGAGGGGAAAAATAGATTTAAATACAAATACTTGGACTGAATGTAAGATAGAAACAAAATAGGTGAAGTACCTATGCTGTACGTTATGGTGAAGGCTTGCTTCATACCAGTTTTGGCAAAGAATGGTAAATGATAGAAATAGTGAAACGCCCCGGTGTGTGGTTACTTAAGCCTTTAACCTTTACATGGTTGCTGTGAAATAATTCAGGTCACAATTGTGAGGTTTTCCTCCCCCACATGGCATCATTTAGATTTTACTTGTCCCTGTATAGCGTGGTAGTTGTTAATTCAGAGGGCTGAAATCTGCTTCCACATATCTAGAAGATCCCCAGCAGTTTAAACTTCTGAGTTCTTAATTTTTCCTAGTAGTCCCTTCTTTAGTTTCTTCCATATCATTTTTTGTAGTAAGAGAATACAAATGATTTGACGCTCTAATGCAAACACAGAACCAGAGAGCAACCTGGCAGAATTCTTTGAGTGCAGAATAAAGGGAGTGAAGATGAATCAGTAGTTTGACATGTAAAGCATGTTCTTCTGGGTTTGATTTGCAGTGACTCGTTGAATAGTGTTGGGTTTTTTCCACAGGGTGTGGTGTGCAGTTGAATAAGCAGTAGTTTTACACTTTCTTCCTGTGTAGGGAAGTTCCTTCAACAGAACTTGAAAAGCTTTTTCCTTATGTTTACAGTCCTTTTTGGGCTGCATAATAACACCTGCTGGCAGCAGTTGTGCTAACTGCATTAACACAGGGTGGGTGCAGGAAATCAGTACCAGTTGTGACATTTATGTTTTTAAGCAATACCGTATCAAGTAGGTAATGTGTAAAAGTCAGGATCTTCACATATGCCAGTATTTATTTATTTCTGTATTCAATTCTTGTGAATTTGATCTGTTTCTTTGCCTTTATCCTCTAGGCTATCCTTGGTGCAGGTCATTATGTGTATGCTGATCAACCTGAAGACTTCAATCAGAAAGTGAAAGATATCTGTGATTCTGTGGACTGACTGTCTCCTGTTCTTTAGAAAGTCACACCATAGATAACATTTGATAACAATACTGTCTAGGAAATCACTAAAGAACATGGAGATGAAGGAACAGGCTCTGTTTGCACACTGTTTCCTCTAAGAAGCCATTTGCACACTTAAACCACTGAGTGCCTTGTGGAGGAGGGGAGATGGGGAGATTTGAAGCAAACTTTGTACAGCTTTGTTTGGGATTGGTTTTTAGATTATTGGCTTGTCATATGTGAAATTACATGTAACTTTTTAAACTGCAATTTTCAACATTCAGTTGAATTGAGCTCTAAAAATGGTGAATTCTCCACTAACACAGAGAACTGTATCATTATAGATGCAATGTATAAAATGCAGTTTGGTTTCTCTATAAATATTCACGGGTTTTAGTTGGTGTTTCATAGCAAGAATATGAAATTTCTTATATATCCTATTTTTGGAATCCAGAACTCCATATACCATATTTTAAGATGGTGTGTTGTTTCTTTTTTATTATTACTGGAGTGATAACAGCTTATGAAGCTGATTTTGGGAGGACAGGGCCAAAATAATGAGCAGTGTCTGTCACTGAAGTAAGTGTGTTAGTTTGTAAAGAATTGGGTCTCAGCATTAGGAATTTTTTCTTCTGTTGGATCTTATTTCCATTTATTTTGAGGCATCTTTTCCATCTGTGCAGCCTTCACAGAAGGCTCAGTTTGTAAGAGTCAATGATACCCCCAGCACTCATGCTTCCCTAAATATTTTTATATATAGATTTCAGTGATTTAAAACACAGAAGATGGCTTGTTAGTTTCTCCAGCTATTTTTAACACTTTATTGCAAGATTTGTTACTAGCCTAAACCTAACAATTGTAGATAAGTTGACAAGATTTTGATTGCAGCTAGAGGAAGGCCATATGGATAGTGAGCAGAATTCCCTTTTTCTTTAGGTAGAAAACCCAGTCCACTTTTTAGTAAATTTGGGACAGAAGAGAAGGGGAGAGAGAATATTGATGTTCTCTAATTGGGAACTACAACAGGTTAGGTTTTTTTTTTAGTTAACATGCAGCCTCCTTATAGGAAGGATTATTACTGGAATGAACAATATCGCACTGTAACAGATTATAATTACATGTTTTGGAGATTATTTAATTATCTATTTTAATTGAGTATTTCAGTATCGGAGATAATCCAGTCTCTGCATCTTTTTGAAACTGTAGTTTGATGTTAGTTCTTCCCATGCTTAGTGAATTATATTAAGTAAAATACTCTGTCACTTTAAAGCCAAATTACATGGTGGTTTGTTTTGTAACAAGTTTACATAAAGCTATTGATCTGCTTTTGAATATTAAAGTGACTACTGAAGAGACCTTAATACTTTTATACATAAAGAATTTGAATTAGTAATTGCACCGTCTTAAAGCTTGAGTTGGACTCTGTGCATGTTTTTCTTTGAAATTATTGCACATATTTTTGACTTGGAAGGCAAAGATACCTAAAATATTCAGAACATACTCTGATTATGTTCCCAGCCAAATGCAGTATTTCTGAAAGAGATTTTCATCTATATGTTGCTATGTAAACATCAGTCTTTGTGACTGCCTTGACTGGTAGCACTTAATACCTGACAAGCTAAAGATTTTAATTAAAATTAATTCTTGAATTAAATTACATTTTCAATTAGCAGACACCGGAATTTGTAAACAAAATGTTGGGTTATTTGCTAAAATCTTGAGTTCAGAATGGAAGATTGGAATATCAATGATTTTTTTAATATAAGCTATAAGTTATCACCATTTAGGTGGATGCCTTCAGTATGTGTTTTTTCACCCTTTTCAGTGTCTTAATTTGTATTTATCAGCTTAAAAGAGCTGTTTTAACTGTGTCTAAAAACCTAATTCAGAAGAATATTCTGAATCTCCTCCAAGTAACAAGAGGTGAAACAAACTATTGGTATTTTCAGATAGCACTTACTGATGGGAATTCTAAATTCCACATCAAAAGATGGAAGCAAGTGTAAAAATTGTACACTGAATGTGAATATTGTTTTACATATCCCTTCATTTTTCAGCCCATTGTACTAACAAGATTTATTGCTTAAGTTTTGCACAATAAAAAAAAATCCTTAATGTTACCCTCAATGATGCTTTTGTAAAAGTTGTGTGTAATGAGGCCCTGGAAATCAAAAGTAATTAATAAGTTGAGCTAAACCATCCAAAATGCACTAAAAATACAGTAATGCTTATTTTCAGATTTCTTAACGTTTTTAGGTTTTCATGTGTGTAATTGAAACTGGTAAGCATTTGTCAACAAGTAGGTGCAAGCTCAGAATGCTGATTGTATATACAAAGGGGGAATGTATGTTGGTTATCTTCCAGGCAGTATTAGATACTGCTGCAAAGGTCAAGATGGAATTCTGAATATCCTATTATGTGCAACATAACCCAATAAAATTACTTTAATAAACATCACAAGAGGTACTGAAGAGAAAACAAATGGTGCAACTTGGGAGCTAGACCTTTTGGAAGCAATCACTGTCTAGGAATAAACTCAGTTTCTCTGAAGATTTGTGTCAGTGCAATGACCACTTGTGTAGTCTGTAGTGAGCGCTGTACACTGCTGCTATTTTTATTACAGTGCTATAAAGTAAGACAAGGATCACAAGCATAAGGGCACCCAAAGATCCTGTTCTAGCATGAGAATGAACACAGCTGTGTACCAGAGACTGGGGTGTAACAAAAATAATCCAAATTATTAATAAAAAGCCAAGATGAACTTTGTAAGTGTTCAGGGCATGCTAAAGTAACTTAGTAATATTTTGTTTGCATGGCTGAGTTCATCTTGTTGCTTATTGAGCCCTGCCAGATTAGATTTTAGTTCTGAAAAACTGTTTTTTCAGAGAAGTAATTTATTGATAAGACTATAATAAAGCATTCACAACCATCACAAGGAAGTTCCCATTCGTATCCAATTGAGAAATGGAGAATGTGAATTCGTAGGCATCAAGATTGGCTAAATGGGTCCAAACTGAAGAAATGTCATCACCTAGTTTCACTTGGATTAAACCAGTGCTGGCATTTCTTTTGAAACCTTATCTTTTTAAGATTGCTACATCTGTTTGTGCTGAACTGATGTGATGGTCCCTGTGTGCAATGCTCTCTGTGGACCATTGTGGTTCTTCAAATTCTCAGCCCTTCCAGATCACAGTTATGCAGCTTTTTGTATACAAGATTGAATACAATAAAAACATCTGGAATGAGTGTATGGGCAGATACATTCAGAAATGCCAGTTTGGCTGGCATTCATTATTACGTGAGCCTTCAGAACCCTACGGCTAATAGTAGTTTAAATGGGTAACTTCTTGTGGCTGCTACGTATATCTGTCATTTTGTGGGGTTCTCTTATGTTGGCCAGTTCACCATCAGCCCATCCTGTAACGTTTAAGCATGACAGCAAACCCAGGTTGCCCGAAGCCTTCATCCAGAGATTTATTTTGTAGGCAAAACAAATGAAACTTGTCAAAGGGCGAGTCACTAAAGATAGCAGGAGAGGGGTACGTTATAGTGGGACTAGAAAGATCATACCAGGACACAGGTGTGTGCTGTAACTGCTTTCTGGCATTGATGGCAGCAGATGAAAATGGATGGAGACTTCATGTTTTCAGACAGGTGATGGATGGACCACTGCGCAGAGCAGAGGCATGTAACTGGAGTAGCAGCATACACCACAAGGAATGGGAAAAGCTAGAAAGGAATGAGGCAGCTGAAAGAATTCAGCTGAAGAGCATGGGGTGGGCTGTGATGGTTTGCTTCCAGGGCTGGTTTAGCTCTGGATGAGGATAAGAGGATGATTTGGGATGTTAAGAATCTTTGTCTCAACAACAGCTTTCTCTCTAGGTGCTGTAACTAGGCAGCAAGCTAGCTTTTCCATTTCTGAGCTCCCTTCTTTTCTGTTTTATTTGGGCTACCTAAGGCTGCCACAGGGTACCATGGCTTACCAGGGTAAGGAGGGTGCCTGCAGCACCAGCTAGAGGGAAGTCTGGCTGGAGAGGTTGCATCTACACTATGTGGGGCACTGTAAAGTTCTGGTATTCCCACTTCAACTAAAGCTTGTCCTCTGAATGCAAGTGCTGTTTCATAAGCTGGACACTGTTGCCTCAGACTGGTACTTGGATGCAAAGCATTTAAAGAATGTCTGTCTCCTCCAGTGCTGAAGAAATCATGAGAAACAGTATTCTTACAAGTTAAAAATGAGCTGATGGTGACGCGTGAGGGAGAGAGGACACTGGGCTGCCCAAGGTAAGATGAAAAATCAAGATGTACAATAAGACTTGTCACTAAAGGTCACTGTCATGGGTTCAGCAGTAGCAGTCGTTGTTCTTGGAAGCTGGTGCAGCGCTGTTTTTGACTCTTGGCCTGTGAACAGTGCTGATAACACCAATGTTTTCAGTTACTGCTTGGAACGTTTTGGTCTGGCCAAGGACTTTCTGAGTCTCATGCTCTGCCAGGGAGGAGGGGAAGCTGGGAGGAAGCAGAGACAGGACACCTGACCCAAACTGACCAAAGAGGTATTCCACACCACAGCACGTCATGCCCAGGATGCAGAAATGGAGAGCAGAGACCTGGAAGGGTGGGGGTTTACTGCTTGGTTGGGCTGGGTGTAGGTGGTGAGCAATTGTATTCTCTTCCCTTGTATTTCTCTCATCATTATTATTATTAGTGGTAGCAGCAGTGGTTTGTGTTATACGTTAGTCAGTAAACTGTTCTTATCTCAACCTGTGGGAGTTGCATTCTTTTGATTCTCCTCCCCATCCCCTGGGAGCTGGGGGGAAGAAAAAGGGGGAAGTGAGTGAGCAAACTGCGTGGCTGACTGGCTAAGCCACGACAGTCACAAATTCATCCTTTACAAGAGGAGTGGAGGGCCTTGACTCTATTCCAGTTTGCCTCATTGCATTTTGGTCACAGGAATATCCTACCTTAAGATTTGTATGTGAGCAGTAGAATGTAGAAATAGAAAACCTGGAAGTATTTTTCACATATAACTTAAGAAACACAAGTAGCAAGAGCATGCGCTGAAATGTAGCCATTACAGGATATGCACATAGTTCACAGTAGTAATTGGCAAGACGAAAGTGGTGTCAACACTGAAATTTAGGTGTTTACTTGCTTTTTCCTCACTTGCAGAGGAAAGCTAGAAAGCTGAAACCGCTGGTTTTGGAAAGCAAGGCAGAGGCTGTGAGGTGGAATGTGACCCCAAATTCACGTTACGAAGTAGATGTGCTTTGAAAATGAACTACTGAAAAAGCAGAATCTCCATATATTTACAGGTCTATTTCTGTACTCTTGAATTCACCTGCTTGATGTGTAAATGACTGGAGCTGTATGCAGAGCCAAGTGATGCTATCACATCATTTGTAGCTTTATGATGTTTAAATGCTTGCCTGATACCCAGCAGCCTTCTGCTTTGACTTTATTTAAAGTTATTTGCATTCACTCTGCGCCCAAACCTGACACGAGGGCGTAAACAGCTTGGTGGATGCAAATTGCCCAGCTAGAGCACCCCTCTGAAAAGAGGATTATTGCTGATGTTCATCTGAGGTCCATGTTCTCCTCTGCTCCTGCCAGAAATGGCATTGATCTTCCCAGCTTGTCCTGCTGGATGCTGAGCCCTTGTGTCTGATCGTGTGCTGGATGCTGGTTTTGCTCCATGAGTGCCCCCATAGATGCTTTGATAAATGCAGGGTTAGGGATTAACCTGCAAACACTCTGCTTAGTGAGGGTGTGTGGTGGAACAAAGACTCCTGTAGCAGGGATGTGCATGGAGATGAAGGACCAGCACATGATGATTCCTGAGAGCGGTGGGATGGTGAGCCCCATTCTAGCCCTTGGCTGTGGCTTATTTCCAAGCTTGCAGGGCCTGAGCATTGTGCAATCAGCTCCGCTTCCCATGCACCCCTGACACAGTTCCTGCATCCAGCTGCCTCAGCTGCAGGATGAAAACTTTGTGCCCATTTTTAACGAATATCTAATCTAAATGTACCCTCTTTCAGTTTAAAGCTACTCCACCTTGTCCTGTCACCACATGGCCTTGCAGAAAGGCCCTCTCCATCTTTCTTGTAGGGTCCCTTTAGGTACTGGAAAACTGTTATAAGGTCTCCCCTGATCCTTCTCAGGGAAAAGGAAGTAGATTTAGATTGGATATGAGGAAGAAATTCTTCCCTGTGAGGGTGGTGAGGCCTTGGCCCAGGTTGCCCAGAGAAGCTGTGGCTGCCCCATCCCTGGCAGTGTTCAAGACCAGATTGAACAGGACTTGGAGCAGCCTGGTCTAGAGGAAGATATCCCTGCCCATGTCAGGGGGTTAGAACTGAGTGAGATTTAAGGTCCTTTCCAACTCAAACCAGTCTGGAATTCTATAATTATATTAAATGATTAAGAAAGTATTTCCCCTGGCTCCCTCAGTGCTAGCCAAATCTTGTCTGGGGCCAGCATCCTCACCACCTCAATATGTCCACACCTGCACTTGGCTATGGGAAGGGACAGTAGCAGCCGTCAGGTAACAGGGAGGCTCTCATTTCTTCCGTCAGTTCTGCACAGACCCCACTAGAGGGGAAATAGTACCCCCAAGCTGCCCCAGTGCCTCCTCCAGGTTCTTGCTTCTGCCAGGCTTTGCCTTGAAGAAAAAAGCTGCACTGCAGTTTCTTCTTCTACACCCGATACCTATAGGTATGGACAGGGGTGAAATAGGAATTTTATCTATGTAATTCACCGTTTTTATATGAGAAAGGGAGAGTTGTGCAAGGGATGAGTGTGATGTGGTCTCATTAACCTAGACCTTTAGGACTACATCATTGTTTTATTTATCCTATTGTCTTTCCACAAGGCAGAGATGAAACCCACACAGAAAGACTAGACTTTGGAAAGAAGATGAGGAGCAGAAATGAACCTCCTCTGTTATTACAAACTGGCCTCAGAATGAGAATAAACGGTGATAAGAGGAAAAATAGCTGCTACAGAATTATTAAATAAAGGGCAAATTTTAAAATGGCTCCAGTCTGGCTTCTGATTTTGTTCCTGTAATTTGATTGTGGGTTTAAATGGGACTGCTTAGACATTAGCTACTTGATCTGGAAGCAGCAGCAGGTAAGCAATGCAGAAGTATGTGCTGGAGCACAGACAGAGAAGCAGCTGTCTTTATTTCATGTGACTCTGTCACGGGTGGGTATCGAGACCCCCAGAGATGGGGAGATGGTGGGGGCTGTGTGGGGCATGGGGTATTGGTGCTTAGCCAGATCTCTGCAAAAAATGATGTGGTAGGTCTGGATGTGTGCATGCATGGGTGTAACAAAAAGGACTTGAAGAAATCAGTGCTTTACAAAGCAAGAGCAGAATTCATTATTGAGATGCAAAATAAAAACCAGAAAAGTAAAATAAAAATAGAATGAAGATATGGCTGCAGAAACCTACTGGGTGCTCTATGTAACTGGTAGCAGGAGCTGGGGCTGTGCACAGGGTACTTCCATCTTCCATTGCACTGTGCCACCACTGCAGGTCACTGTTAGAGCAACACGGGAAGGGCTGGCAGAGGTTGCTGCAGCTCTTTTACGAACAGATCCCAAGGGAGGGACCACCCCTGTGAGATGGGCTGTGCAAACCCAGCACCCAAGGCCCCTTGCCCAGGGAAGCGACAAAGCAGCAGAAAAGCTTAGCATGCCCTGTGAAAATAGGTTGTCCTCAAAGTGAATGGAACAAGCAGTCCAAGCTACATGAATGATGTAATGTGGCACTGAAGTACCACTTGGTGTTGATAACTGGGGACAGAAGAGTAAGGAAATGCGCTCATGGCCATTCCCAGTCAGCCCAGTTCCTCACTGGAGCAAGCTGCTGCCAAAGGAAAAGGACAGTACATCTGGTGGGGCTGGTAACCATGGGAGCTGCTCTAAGAAGTTCTGCGACATGTGAGCATCTTTCGAGCTGAGATGCTCCAAGACACTCAGCCGCTTGGCAGGTTCCCCTAGCACACATGCACAGGCTGTTTGTCTCAACAGGATATTAAAAAGAAGAGGTTAAAAAGCAAGGCATGAGGTGAGGTGAGGCTTAGCTCACAGCACTGACATTTATCCTCTCCACAGCCTGTGCTCAGGGTGCAGGAGATATCTGCAGCCCCTCTGCTCCCTCCTCATGCCCTCAGGAGCATTGGTGCTGCTGGTGCAGGTTGAGTACCCTGGTCAGACCAGGTTGTTTTCCCATGGCAGACCAAAAGACCTGGGGCATGTGTCCTGCCCGCACTACACTGCCTCCAGTCCTGCCTTTAGCCCTGTACTTCTGGTGGCTTCTCCCTAGCATGGACACCTTGATGCTTGTCTCCATCCTTGTCTCCTTTTGCTCCTGGCTGGATTTCCTCGTGGTGCCTTGGACCTGGCTCCCCATCCCATAGGCTGTCAATGGTCTTCAGGTCCACCTCTGCTATGTCAAATCATTGGCCAAGCTGTGTTTACTCAGTTTCCCAAAACTCTGAAAAAAAAATCCCCTTTGCTATTTGATTCCCATCTGGAAAACCAGCCCCTGATCCCAGCAGTTGCGCACACACACACTCAAGATTTGTCTTTGTTATGACTGTCCCCTCTAGTAATTGTTTATTCCTGTTTCTCTGCAGTCATTTTTTCTCCTTTCTTCTCCCTTCTGGTTTTACAGCCACTGGATAGACATGCTCACGGGCTATTTTTAGATCCTTATATTACTTTTCAGATCTATGCAAAATTTATCTCCCAGTAATCTGAAGTCTTGTCATTGCAGGAGCTTGAATCCTGTCTGCAAAAGAAGAAGGAAAAAGTTTAAAGCCTGACTTACCGCTCTGGACCCCTTCACTAAGAGGATGCCTCTTCATTTTCCTCCTCCTCAGCCGTCACATTTTCCACTACATGTCCCCTGGCTGCCCTGGACCACCTCTGCTGCCTGGGTGATTATTCTCAGTTGGATGGTTATTCCCACCTGAGCAGTGGCAGAGGGTCAGGGGTGTCTCAGGGAGGTGGAGGCACTGAGGAGCCATAGGGCAGAGCAGGAATGGAGGCAGCACCACAGGGTCCCATGCTAACTGAGTGCAAAGCAGGGTCCCCCATCGCTGGGGTTGCAGCTGCAGTGCATTGAGCCCAATGGGCTTTGTACCTGCAAAGCTCCTGGGGGAGGTGGGGGGGGAAATGACACACAAAAAGTGATGGTTTTGAAAATAAACCAAGGAATCAGGTGCTCTTGAAGAAGATGATGCCGCAAGCCCAAGGCAAAGATAGGGAGAGGAGGTGCGAGCCCTGGATCGTGCTGCATGATTGCTTCTGGTTGCTCTTACACAGAGCTGGAAAACAGGAAAACTTTCAAATACTCCTTCAGGGCTGGGAGTCCTTTGAGCTGCTGCCAGCTCCTCCTGCAGTGCCTGAAGGGTGAATATTTCCTTCCCATTTCTAAACATGTCCCACACATGATCAAGTCCTCAGTGATTGCCCCCTTCAAAACTCACATGCAAGGATTGCATCTCATGGCCTCAGACGGATGAAACCTCAGGCTGTGGGTGCAAGGCTGTGTTCCTGTCACCCTGAGCCACAGAGCTGTGTGGGCTAAATAGAAATAAACCATTTACTCCTCTGTCGTTTCTCTCATCCAGTTACCAGCAGGAAAATGCACTCGACAGGGGGAAGGAGAGAGAACAAAAGGAGGAAAGGGGTTAATCCACTTCCCATGGCAAAGCACAGAGGCTGCCTGCCAGCTTTCAGAAAAGCTGCAAGTCATTCTGCCGGGACAAGGAGATTTTGAAGTCTCTGGGATGGATGCTCTCAGGAAAGTGCGCAGTACTACCTCGGAAAAGCTGGCAATGGCAGGCAGAGAGGGCACCTACTCAAGCTGGGGAGAGGGAAAGAAACCCCATGCATGAGAATCTTGGCAGGACTGGAAAAGCACTGCTGTCTTCAGGTTTTCCTCCTCACCTTCGCCTCTCCTTTGGCCCTCATACTTCACATGTCCCAGCCCCTGCAATTCTGGCTTGTTGGTGCACAGCTCCGGCAGGGAGCACTGGAAAATAATGCAGCTTTTGTATACCCTCTGATGGGAGGAGAGGACTGCCAGGCATGCACGGTGCACCAAACACTGCCTGCCCATCCTGAAGGGAATAGTGGTGCTTGTGCCTGGCTTCCTCCTCCCCTGTGGCACCCCCAGGCATCCCGTACCAGTTTCCAGAGAGGAATGTGCTGGAGGTGATGAGATGTAAGTGAACTCCTTGCTATCAAAACACGTTTTCTGGGAATATTTTGTTGAAGATGTAACAGTCTAGTAAATTATAGGTAGAGAGAAAATAAACCCACTGAAGTAAAACACCATAGGCAAAATACAGACCTGGCCCCAGGTACATCACAGCTGCACCAAAGAGGTGATGGATGCCCAGAAACATGAGGTTAGATTAAGCAGAGCACAAATGCCTACCAAGAGGTGCCACTTTGGAGCCCAAATTCACAGTTTTGGGAAACAGAGGTGGAGGGACAGAGGAGCAACACTGAACTGCAGAGTTCCTGGTTTGGGGAAAAAAAATTTCCTTCACAGCCAGATCCCACCTTGATTTTGTAGCTTGGCAGCAGAAACCCTGCCCGATTAAAAGCACGCAAAGCTGCCAGTGTAATTTCCTGACTTTTTTTCCTGATTTTTATGTTTAGAGCATATTGCATCCAGCACAACCCAGGCTTTTGAGGGAATCTTTGGTCAACTAAGTTTAGCTGTCATTTTGCATTTATTACTGTCATTTATGAATTCTCCTTGTTGCCAACAGGCAGAAGGAGAAGATGGTGCACATAATAAATAGACAATTGATGCTCATCAGGGCTCTGATTTCTATCCCCCAGCCATCTCTGGGTCAGCTCTGTCCAATGAGTCGGCTCTGGAGGGCTCTGGAAAGCCATTGCTGTTTCAGCAGTACTATTAACACTCACACAGATTCTCCTGTTGGCACTTCGGGTGAGTTGGAGGGGCAAGAACTAGGGGTGCCACTGCCCCTGATAACTGCTCCTAGCCCAGGGGCCACAAAAATACACTGAGCCTCTGATGTACTGGGCATTGCTAGAGAAAGGGGACTAGGATGGAGGGACCACAGGGTTTAATGGCAATTACTGCTGAGGGTGGGATGGAAGCAGATGCCCTGTGCTATGGATGGGTGTGAAGGAGGTGCAGGTATTTGCATAGCACCCACTCTGCACAGCTCCAGCTTGACACAGGGAGAGCAGGATCCCAACACTCCTGAGGCATAGGGAATGGTGGCATTTCTGCGCTATAGACTGCAGAGAGGCTTCACAAAACAGCCAAATTAAGAGAGCACAAGGAGTATTTGAAAAACATACACTTAAATGAACATTCCTAAAGGCCCTGTGCTCCTGGGATTGCTTCAAAACCTTATCTTTTTACCCCTTTAGTCCCTGCCCTACCTGTGCAATTGCATAATAACAAAATGACCTTGAGAGAGAAAAATGAGCAACTCCAGGATGCTGGTTCAGAAGATGAGAACTTGTGTAACACTGTATTTCTGGTAGACTGTCACTCCAGAAATGTATGTCCCTAACCAAAGGTAGGTTTGGGAAAAAGTATCTCTCCCCTCTGCTATTTGTATTCTAAACTATTTCTAAACTATTCTGTACTATTTCTAAAGCACATTATTAGCAGTGAGTTGCTGGGAAAAGGGGCTAAATCCATATGTCTTTTACATCTCATCATGTGTACCTATCATCTCTGCACAGACCTGGAGTGAAGAAGAAATAGGTCAGCTGCAGCAAGCAAAAAGTACCATGAATCAAACTAATGGTCAAGGGATGAAAAGAATATTATTGGGTTCCCATTGTTCAGTGTCTTTCTTATCTTGCAGGAGCACCAAGGAGCAAACAAGCTTCCTGGTTTGTGCAGAACACCTTCCCCCAGTGAGGTGCTCTGCAGTAATCCATGTAGTAAATCCCAAGTGCTTCTGAAGGATTAATAATTAGAGAGCCTGCTGAAAACAAAAGAAAGCAAACACTTTAATTTGGTACCTAAGGTGGAGATTAGGGACACACTTTATGTTCCCAGACAATGGGTCTTGCAAAGCTCACACAGGTGGTGCCAGTCAGGGTGAAGATAGATGCAAAGAGCCACTATCAGCCCACCTTATTGGGTAACCCACCTTGGAGCTGGGCAAGGCTTCTCCCTCTATCTGTTTGCAAAGGGCTGCTGCAGCCTGCCTGAGTGCAGCCTCATTAATGAACTGCATAACAAAGGGGCAAGAAGACAACTTCCCTGAGGTCATGTCCCTCTCATATATTTGAATGTGGATAGGAGTTTCATCAGACCACCTTCAGGTGTGTATGTGGCCACCACATTGTTTCTCACCTCTCTTAACTGTGAGTCCCACTCCTTAGTGGGGCAGCCGCCACCTCCCTCTCCCCACAGCAGCAAGCATTCATGCCAAAGGACTTAATTTCTCCTTGCATCATTACCTTTCCGTGTCCCTCACTTCAGACGTTGGTCCAGTACTGTGGGCTTTAAAGCAGCTGGCAACAAGACAAACCAAACTTGGAATTCCACTAGCCCTTCTCTGAATCCTCTTATGCAATGTCTCTTCTTTGGGGTCATAAGAGATCTTCGGTCATGCAAAGAAGGACTCTTGCCCTTGCTTTGATTTGCTGTCATCACTGATGAGAAGCCCCCAAACTCTTTCCTTGGACTAAGAATTCCCACAAAGTACAGGTCAAGAAAGAAAACTTTCCCCTTGTTATAGCTGAAGATTAAGTGTATACTTTATATGGTGATTACCTGCGATTGCATGGGGTACGATGTCTCCTAATAGATATATACCCTGTGGGAAGCTGTGGAAATTCAGTCAATTCAAACACCATGTGTTGCCTGGGACTCTGTCTCACTCTGTGGCCCACAAAACACAGGCTCCATGGAGCTACTGAGGGGACCATGGGGCAGCTGATGCTTGGGGGAGGTCTCTCCACTACCTCCTGTATTTTCCCCATCATAGTATGTGGCCTGTGGTTGAAGTTACACATTATTTTCAAAGCAAACTGCCTTCTACCATTATTCCCTCCCAGAAATACCTCTTACTTATTCTTCCCACCCTCCCAGGAGAACCTTGACCTCAGTGGGAAGCTCCATCAGCAGCAGTTTCCCTGTCCTTCAAGCTGAGCTGTCCTTCAGTTTCTTCCTAAGCCGCTACGCTCTGAATGACCAAGAAAGCATTTTGATTGCAATGCTGTGAAAATTCAAACCAAACCAGTGTGTTCTGCATGATGAGGATGATGCTGAGAATTGCATTTACTTGTGCTTGGAGAAGGTGGTGAGTGTTGTGGATGCAGCGGATCTCTGGCACAATTACAGCCCTTACTCTTTGGAGTAGAGGATGGATTTTCAAATAATTTGCAAATAAATTGCATCATTTGCCTGAGTTAGAAGTACTTTGGAAAATATGTCCTTCGACAAATTTAGCAGCAGTCTTCAGGCTTCTGCCTTCTCATGAATGTGCCAGAGGAGATGTATAAATGTTTTTCCGGCCTTCTTTAGGTGCAAAGTATTTTGCACAGGCGGCATCCATGAGCTCTCAAAGATGAGTCGTTTTCCTGCCATTGTGCACTGAAGCTTTGTCACCTTTGGGAAAGAAAAAGGCAATAATGGCTGTCCCAGAGCTCAACCCATTTCATAATGGATGGAGCTCCCTCCTGGGAGAACGAGGGTCATGGGCTGGCACAATTTATCTGTTCATCTAGAGAAGAGGAAGGTATAAGTACATGTCTGCTCAGAACTGGGATATCTGCTGGGGCAACCGAGAACATTGAAGGTGGCACAGGTTTTTGAAAACCAGAATGGCTGTGAAGGGAGCAGGAGGATGGAGTAGGGGGGAGAGCACTGATGCCCCTTCATAAGCACTATGTGCACAAGATTTATGGGGAGAGGATGTGGGCAGGAGGAACTTGTCTGTGGGACATGCTGGGTTACCTGCTTCAGCAGTTCCGCTTTACAAACCTAGCTTAGCTTCTCTGCATCCCTGCAACAAAGACAGAGCTTACAGAAAAGCATGGCAGAAAGACCAGAAATGAAAATTAATCTGGTATTTTCTAGATTTAAGTCATTAACTTTCCTGCAGGTATCAGTGTTCTCTTTGCATTTCACAGTCACTGTACCAGTCTGATGTTATCAATCTGGGTAAAAGGGGAAACTCCTTAAACTGATACATATACACTAATGCTAAATGCATCCATGGTTGCATGGTTAAAAGAAGAATACCCAAATTGCACATACTGCCATCCTCCTTTCCCCAACCCCTGCCATTATAATCTGAATTGAAAAGATGGAAAAAAACACTTAAGAAGTTGGAAAGTCAGAGGTAAGACATCCCCAAATCCCTGGCTCTGCCCAGTGCTACTAGCATCAGGAAAAATAAAAAGGATTAAGCAGATTATATTTTGGATAGGTCCATCTAGGTTGGAGTGGGTACTTAGTTGAAATGTCATTGCTATGTGATTACTCCACAGTGTCATTAAGGGGCAGAGTTAAGATTTGTCTCAGTCTACCAAATATACAGCTCCTTACTCTGAATAAGTTTGGTTTTCTCCTTAAATTCATCAATTATTTGTGTTTTCAGAGTTTGCAAGAATTTGTTTCGGCAAATCAAAACATGCCAATGATAGACTTTTCCTTAACTATGGCTGCTCTACCTTATCCTCCTCATGGTCATAGACTTTTTAGTTTTCCCCTGTAGGAAATAGAAACAAGGAAACCTAAAGACATCATTAGGGAGTTAATTAAGACTACATACAGTATTTTCACTCTTTGTAAGGTTTCTGTAGTGCAAATTCCCTCCCACACAGGGACAGCAGTTGTCTGAGAAGCAGCCCCAAAGCTCTTGCTCTTCTTGCTCTGTCGTAGCTCTCCATTTCCCAGGGAACTGGGGTATGGGTAGATGGACTACAGAGGCACTGGCAGGCAGACATGTGTCCTCATGCCTCTCATTAATGGCTGCATGTGCAAATGTGCATATATTTGTCTGCATGACAGTGTGAACAAAAAAGCCTTTTCCATCTCTTACCTCCTTGGGACTGCTGCTGCTACGTGAGAGAACATAAAGACACCACATGGGAAGAAAATGGAATGATATGCCTGGAGGCTGTCTAGATTTAAAAGGGAACACTATACAGGGAACCAGCCCACCTCTGGCTTTCACAGCTCTTTGTGTGTGACAGTGGTTTCAGCCTGGTCCCAGCTCCCTCAGGTGCATGGTCCTTGCCTCTGTCTGTAAGACATGAGTGTGGTCCCTGTGCTGTGTTTGCTGCAGTACATCAGCTCTACAGGGATGTGGTGTTGTGGGGAGACAGCCCCACAGCCAGTCCTCACCACTCCTCTCTCATTGCAGCCCCTGCAGAGTGCAACACATTCCCACTACACCATCATTTCCTTTAAGGGAAGAAACCACCCAGCTCCTTTTTGGTGGTCTTTCTCCTCTAGACTTGGGTAGAAAGTCTTGAGGCTGCACCCAGGCAGGGAGGTGGACCTGGGCATGGGGCTGGGACAAGGAGAAAGGACCACACATGCCTGCTCTTTACGTGTTGGAGCTGACCTCCCAAGAAGGCAAAGTGCTGACTGCAGACCTTCTTTTCCTCCTCCTCCGCTTGCTCTCCAGCAGTAATGCACATGTGCTTTGTCCATAAATATATTATTTTGTGTTCCTGCCAGCCCAGACTAATAGGGCTAATGTTTCCTGAGGAGCAGCCCAAAGCTACATTAGCCGCAGATGTTTGATTGATTTAAAACTAAGATCCCAACCGCCAAACTGCTCCATATGGTTTCTCTTCCTGTCACTTTGCCTCCAGGGTTATCTCTGAAATGCAATTAAGGTGCTTAAAAGTACATTTTCAGGAAGATGCGGAATTGATGAGGGTGGGTTTGCCGACAGGTGCCTCCAAATTGTTTGAGCAAGAGTGAGGAAAGTCATGCCCTACTCTTTGTGGCTGCACACATGGTTTTTCCACTTACATGGGCATCTTAAATAGAAGGGCAGGCCAAGAAATGCCCCCATCATAAAGACTTTGCTGTAGATGTACTTTGCCAGTACTCGTGTCTGCTGATATTCTGCTCATCTATTATTGAAGTGAAACATTTCTCTAATTAGATATTTGCTTGGGAACTTAAGTGCTGCAGAGGTTTCATTCAACCCCACCTCTCCACTGCTTCTGCTGCTTGAGCACCAGAAAAAAACCCTCTCTTGATGGGTTGAAGATCTGGCAATGTTGTTGTGGGTGAGCTGGGCTTTGCCATAAAGAGGGTGCTGGTCCTGCCTTAGCACTGAGGGTCCGACGCTGTACCCAGGGACATAAACAGAGCCACTGCAGACCCAACACCTTGCCTGATGAGCACCCTTTCTACATCCTTTCTACATTCTGTCTCCCACCAGAACCACAGCCTTGTACACCCTGGATATGATGAGGCCACCAAAGGAAAGTTAGGGCCTTTTTAGTTCTAATGCACAGAGTAGATGTTTGTAGATGAAAAGTATGCTCCCGTATGCCAACCCTCCATCTTCTCCTTAGTTTAGCTGACAGAGGCAAGCAGCGGCACCTTACACCTCATTCTTGGAGAATGTAAATGTTTTGATTTCTGAAAGCAGAATATTTTAAATCCTTTTTCATAAAAATTCCCAAAAAAGGTGCCCAACATACATGTCTTGTTACATAAGGAAAGTGGGATGAGCCACCTGCAGTGACCTAAGGGACTGTCAGGTCCCCTCTCTGGACCACTGACAAAATACTGTCCATGGATTTGAGCAGGAAACCACTAGCTATGGTGCAGAATTAATTTCATATTATATAAAACATGTCTGAAGATTCATGTCTGTATATTTACATGCTGTAAATATATACAGCAGTGTGGGACAATTATCTGGTGCTCAACTGTCTTCAAACTAGGCCTCTGTTAACCTTGTCCTTGCCACTTTTGGAATTAAAATCCAATGGTAATTCATCATAGAAATTCTTGGTAACTTCAAGTATAATTGCTAAGTAATTTTCAAGCACATGTAATTACTATGCCCAATTAATCTCATCATGAATCTTAAAGCCAGGTTATTTAACAGGCCTTAGATCTAAATAAACACATGTATATATATATGCATATGTATGCATCTGTGTGAGCCTGTTTGTGTCACAGAGAAGGAGGTCAGCCCTCAGAAATGCATCTTTCTCTGTAGCCTGCTTTATTCCCTAGCTAGGCATAAGTCAAAATATTACCCTGACTACTACGTACATAGTCTTTAAATTCACATGTCTGATCACCACTCTCCATAACCGTTTAAAGTGAAGTTTTTCACAGAAAACAGCTTTTACAAACACCACCATATTGCCCCATTTTTATTTTCTTTCAAGGGCTTCCAGAGCAAATGCTCTTCAGCTTCAAACAAGAGGAGAAGCTTGCTTTCTTATTCTGCCCACGCTGCAAAACCAACCTGAGATCTGAAACCTCAGCTATTTTCTTCTCTTGGCTTTCATACTCCCTTAGGGAAGGGAAACATAGATTAGAAGAGCCTACCCATTTTTTGCTACCCCGGAAGATCAAGCAAATAAACTTAGCTGCTTTCTGATTCATCACTACACCACTGCACATCAGCAATAAAACAGCAGAAAGGCTTGTCCCTTACTGTGTTAGGAGGTTAAACGAGGTGTGCTGGTTCCCAGTACTTGATGAATCGCCGGTTCCTGCACCTTCAGCACTGTGTGTTTGCTGTGTGGCAAGTTCATCGGCAGGAGGCTCCATCCCTTCCGTGAATTCAGACACACATCACACACAGCCTGCGTTGTCAGGGCGGCAGACTGATTGGATCCCCCCACATCTGCTATTCCCAAGGGGCAAGGTCATTGCCAGGGCCACTGCTAATAATGACATGGCCATTAGAAACTGCTTGTGAATAATATTCAATATGCATTTTATAAATTAAGAGAAGTTTTGTTGAACAAAATGTCTTTATTTGGTCACTGTCACATTATAGCAGAGAGATTAAGCTCCTAAGTAAGCTCCTATGTGGTGCATGGGGAAGGCATTAGAATAACATGATGGGTAACTGGATAACTGCAACACAGACTTCCCCCCAGCAAATTACCATAGCTATAATGCGAAAATATTTTCTTTGAGCTGAAGACCCCACCCAGGACCCAAACACATGCCTCAGAAACCTGAAAGCGAGAGAAGTACTGCTGGCCTGTGGTCCTCAGAACTGAACAAATCCTTCAGGCTCTGAATGCATCTTATGGAAATTATTCCAAAGCAACTTGCTAAAATGGACAGGAAGAGAGATTTACTGTATGAAATCTGAGAAAGATGTCTAAAGGCTTCTCGAAAGAGAAAGATGATATATTTTTCTCCGCATTCTGCAGCTTCACATTTACATACAAGGTTGAATCTGCAACTTCCTGCTGTTTCTCCTTTCTGCTGAGAAATGCTCTTTAAATGGAAGTGCCAGGAACATTGCCAGCCAGGCAAAAGTAGCATGATGCATCATTTGCAATGCACCTCCTCAATCCCTGCAGACAGCTTTGTCCCTGGCCTTCTTGCTTGTGCGCCTTGAGCTTAATATCTGTCCTTGAATTTCACTGCCCTAAGTGCCTGCTGTGCCTGATGCCAGGATCCCTGTCTGTAGGACAGCCCTGTGCCTGCTAAGCGCAGGAACAAAGCCTGATCCTCCCTTGCATCTCCAGGAAAGCATTGCAGAAAACTCTGCATGAGCATCTCCTTCCCACTGAGGGGAGAGAACGCCCTGGGACCAGATTGCATGGACAGCAAGAAATGTGGACATGGTGAGAGACTTGTTAGCAGGAGATAGCCATGGCACTGAGCCATTGCCTGCTTTGGATCCTCTCAAAGCTACAGCATAATCAGCTGGTCCTCAGAGCTACACTGTATCTATCTCCTCCCTGGGAGGTTGCTACACTGTATCTATCTCCTCCCTGGGAGGTTTCTGGGTCAGCTGTATTAAAATGCATTTATTCTTAAGAGGGTCAGTAATCTGACACAACAGTGATGTACGAGTGAATGGGGATAACACATAAATTTCTAACAATGCAGAAAGAAGAATCCCAGAGTTCTGCTGTTTGTAACAACAGAGCATGGGATCTGTCAATTCATATCACAACAACCAAATTAAAAAAATGCAAGCTGACAGGAGGAAAAGAAACAAAAGACTTCTATCCAATTACCTCCAGAAGAATATTAAAGTAGGGAGGCACTTGCTTTTGTGTTGGCAAATAAGTATTTAAATGGACCTAAAATCCTTCATATTCTGAAAGTTGGGTTAATCTGCATAGAAGAAATGGATACTGTGGACACTTGCTCCCAAAAGTGAAACAGAGAACAGGCAGCGCCGCTACTGGAGGATGGAGGCTGACATGGCTAGGAACAGACTTTCTATGGCTGTTGAGATGAGGGAGGAGGCATTGAGAATACCTGGGCATCTCATTTTGGAAGCCTCCATCACCACTGCTGAAGACAGAGACCCTGTTGCAAGCAACAGCTCAGCTTCTTCTGTAGCATTCAGCTGTCTGACTTTGGCAACCAGTACCATGACGAAAAGGTTGAATCTATCACTTTTGCTGTGTGTTTTGGCCTGTCTGGCAGGATGCTTTAGGCACTCCTGCCAAGCACTGAGTAGGGTTGGCTTGAAGGTGGTGCATTGCTGATGTCCAGACTGCAAGAACCAAGTGTCTTGTGCTACCTCCACCATCAGAAAAGAAGGAACATTCCACACAGAGTGGAGGAGATGACTTATTTAAAGCAGGCAGCAAGCAAACATAAAGCTGGCAGCATGAAGAGTTAAACCTCGCACTCCTGGAGACAGATCAGTCACAGAGAATATTTCCTGCAAATATCTCACTGGGGAGATGAGATGTTTACAAAGAGTACACTAAGGGACAGAAGAACCCCAAATTTAATCTATTCTAAAATCCATCATGAAGCTAGGAAAAGGTGAGTGTTGTGGACCCACAACTTCCTGATGATGACAAGATCAAAGTGATCTGTTTGACAAATTCTGGGACAGGCAGACTATGCAAAGTTTCCTCTCATAAGAAATATGTTTAGTAGAGATAAATCCTGGCAATCTCTGTTGTATGTGACATGCTGCACTCAGAAGAGTCATCAGAGCAGGCTGCAGCAGGACTGAAATGCGTCATGGTGGAATGGGAATATGAGTCAAAGACACCTTCTCCTCAGTACACACAGGGAAGAGGAAGGTGAAAGTGTCAGGAAATATCCAAGACACTCACAAGAGACAGAAAACAGACACTGAAAGACAGCTACGAGCAGTGACAGGTGATGATCAAGCACTTTCCCAGGGTGCAGGCAGCTGCCCACTGCCATAGTCCAGGATGTGCCTGTGTAACCCATGAAGGCATCTGGCAGGAGGTGGCCACAGCCTGGCTTGCATGGACAAGCCTTGGGAGCCCCAAGGTGAAGATCAGTAGCCAAGACCCAGGGGATCTGTGCCAGGACAGGGGCGCAATGCTGGTACACAGTGTTGAGAAGCATGCAGCTGGAGGAGCAGTACAGCACTGACATGCCTTCTTAGCCTGGGCAGGAGTTGCCCTCATCACACCTCTGCCCAGGAGTAGCCTTGGCCAAACTTTGGTCTTATTTATATATATTTTTTTTGCCATATTATCTCTGTCTGTGCAAGGCCAGGAGTGTCCCTATTGAAGGAGAAACTGCAGAGAGCCACTTTGGATCAAGGATCTGTATATCCTTGAAATTTAAAGGAGATTAAGGCAGGGAGGAGAGAAAACAGAGAGACAGCCAAATTCCTTTGTCGCATTCCCTGCTGTAAGTCCAGGATAATTAAATTAAATACAATGAGCCTCCACACTTCGTTCCCTACTCCCACTCAGGAGCAGTTATTTACTGCTGCCCAATTTCTGCAGCAGATGATGCCCTTACCTACCAAGTTGGCAAAATTCTCCTGGACAGGACATTGCAGAGAGGAGCAAAAGCTGCTGCCCTGCACTCCTCCTCTTCTAAGGCATTTAGAAAGCAAATCCCAGTTTTAAGTACACTTGGGTTTCACATGCCTTTTGCCAATGCTGCCAGTCCCAGTCCCCACACTGATACCACTCTGCACTGTTTTCCCCTCTGCCTCCCTGAGGGATTCTTTTACCTGCTGACACATAGCTCAGTAGGTGCTTCAGCAGGACACCAGTGAGTCTCCTGCAGGCTGGTGGTGCCCAGTAGCATCCAGCTCTCCTGCACGATGAGAAGGGAAGATGGGAAAGCTAAGGAAGGAGAGTCTTTGGTTTGGCTGAGAGGAGGTGGTGAAATGAAGATGTGCAGAAGGGAGCAGCCTGACATCTCCAAGGACAGGAGTAAACGGGCAGTGCTTCAGGCAACCTGCAGTTTTCCAGTCCCTAGGCAAGAGCTCTTCTGCTGGTCCAGGCATAGCTCACTGCAGCCCATTCAGTGAGATGCTGAGCACAATGAAAGTATTCTGCCAGCCTATCAGGTCTGCTCTAGGCACGGACAGGGAAGACCATGAGCAGCTGAGAGAAGTGATTTATCCCTCCTGCTCTGTGTCCTCTAGATCTGGTCCATATGGGGTCGGTTCCTGCAATCTCTCATTGGCTGGGGAGTTCTTGTTGCTGCTTTCTCCAGCCAGGAAGCCTGTTTCAGGGCACTGTGGAGCAATATATAATAACTGCTTTTTCCACATATTAATTTGAGGACCTGCAGGAGGTGACAGCAGAAACCCTATGGGGGTGATGAATAGCTGTATTTAAGTCTACTGGTTTCATCAAAGGAATTTTTGAGACCTTAGTGTTTAGCAGGCAAACCTGTCTTCAGCAGTTAGGCTTCCTCTGCTTTCCTTCCCTATGTAGAGAAAAGTTTTCAGGCATGTAAATGAATTCTTTTGTGCACATTTAAATTGCTGGGGTTGGGATGCATCCATGCTCTGCATAAAGCAAAGTGGGGAGTTTTAATGCCCCCCTGAGAGTGGTGTTTGGGGAAGAAAATCCTCCAGAAAAAAACAACTCACACTCTGCTTTCTTCTGGTGGTATGGGCTGATTTGTGCTGTCTGCAATTGTAATCAAAGTTAA
This sequence comes from Psilopsiagon aymara, assembly GCA_024733675.1. Lineage (NCBI taxonomy): Eukaryota > Metazoa > Chordata > Aves > Psittaciformes > Psittacidae > Psilopsiagon > Psilopsiagon aymara. Next base: position 52,909 of record JANRGW010048647.1, read on the forward strand.
TTTAATCCTGGTATGGAGGTTGCTGAGCAACTGAAGACATTTATCCAGAGAAGACAGGGAGTACAATCACATCACCTCAAGTAAAGTTGGGAGGACAAACATGTAACTGTGGTAATGCTTGGGGCAGAGAGCTGCAGGTCACAGAGAAGCACAGGTATTTGTGGTAGGGAGGCCATGGGGAAAGCATTAGGGTTGTGCCAAAAGTGTACTTTCTACTGTAATCCAGAAAGACTGGCTGAGATTCGGAATAGGGCCCTGTATGGACACCATACATGGAAACACATCTTCCCAGATCATGAGCTCTGACTGCCTGCCTGGCCATGTGGCTGTAAGTAAAAAGGAGGGGTAATGTCAGGAAGATGGTCAGTCAAGTCAGTTAGTGTTACAGGTAGCCCCTCAATACCTCCTTCCCTCTCATATACTAGGTTTCCTCACTGTCCCAGGAGCTATGAGCCCTCCTGCCCAAAACTGGGGCATGCTGGTCTGTGCCATCATCACCAGCACCAGGGTTTGGGGGTGAGCATCCTCAGCATCAGTCTAGCCCCTGCCAACACTGAAGAAAGATGAGAAGCCCCAGAACTGCCAGTGGAGCTGCTCTGCTCTCGCTAAAAGCCAGCCTCCCTGGGCACCTGCTGTTTCATCATCAGGGCCATTTGCTGGAGATGAGAGGTCTCCGCTGCTCAATGGGCACCCGCTGCTGCAGAGGGGCTGCTGCTGGAGGCAGCAGGGATGGCCTGATTAAGTGCTTCAGCAGGGGAAGAGGGGCCCTGCCATCAGCACCTCTGCAATCAAGGAGGAATTTTCCTCTGCTTTTTCTCTTTTTTTTCTTTTTAATTATTATTTTCTTCAAAACCAAAGAGCTTTTGTGGAATTTAAAGGCCTACGGGTGCACCAAGGGAGGCAGCAGCCTGCCAAGGAAATGCACTGAAGCACTGTGACATCCCAAGCAAGGCAAGTGGCTCCTCACCCCAGATGCTTCCTCCTGTTAGGTCCCTTCCAGCACAGTGTCTTTTGGTGAGAAGTAGATACCACAGAGCAGGCAGAGTCCAGCTCCTTCTGCACTTGTGAGGCTGTCAATGAAACAGCACTTGCAGGGAAAAAAAAAGGAATTATTTTGGCTTTTTAAAGAGGCATGTAAAGTTCCTATCTGAGAGGAGCAGGTTGACGATTTAGGAGGAGATCCTGGCTTTTCAAAGCAGAGCTATACTTCAGTATGTCCAAATGATCAAGAAGTTGGACAGATGGCAGGAAAACCATCAGATCTGCTTTACACCAAAGCTCATGACCCAGTGACAGCTCAGCCCATCAGAGGCAGGAGAACTGAGGCACATGAAGTCAGGTGAAGTTTAAGATCTCCCAAAAGCAGGCTTTGGGAAAAAGCAAAAAAAGCCATAGGATTTAATTTTTTTTTTCCTTGTGCTGAAATTTTTGCTGTTTTCCATAATTTTGCTTTTCTTCCTTTTTGTGTTTTGCCCCAAATGGGCAAAGCTGGGCCATTTTTTTCTGCAGCACAATGGCCATCTCTACCTCCTTCATCCTGCACTTCTCGGAGGGGTAAAGGCAGTAAATACAAGACACGTGGGGTATTCACCTGCCCACTACCTGCACCAGCACCCTCCAGAACATGCCCATCTCAGGAGGATGCTCACTTGCTTAGCTTCAGCTACTTGCTGATGACAGCAAAACCAAGAGTTTGCCTTCCCTGGGGAGCATCAGTGAGGCTGCAGGGATCTCCACTCCTGTGCCAAGCTGGCCGCACTGGGCTGGGTTAAGAGATGTGGAGCTCCTCCCCAGGAAACTGCAGATGGGAGGGAAGGGAAAGGCAGTACTGAGATGGGGTTGTCAAAAAAGGAAAAGTGGGGAGAAACTAAACTAAACTAAACTAAAATAAATATTTTTTCCCGAGAAGTTTTCATTTGGGAAAAAAGGTGGGTTCAATTTTTAATCAAGATGCAGTTTTGATTAAATCCCGTAACTCTCAGCTTGCCTGGGCTTTAGTCTGACACCCTGATTTTGGTCAGTCCCAGCACCGAAGGTTCCAAACGCAAGCTGTTTTGGAGCATTTGATTCCTTGAAGGAAATGGAGGGATGAAGAAATACGAATCATTTCATGAAACCCAACCACGGAAGCAAAAATGCCAATCAGTGCACAACCCTGCACAGCACTGCTGCCATTTCATCAGTGTGAAAGCCCTTCTAAGCCCCACCAGCTTTCTGCAGTGTTTTTGACAGCTGGTGGTCCAGCGAGTGGTGCTGAATGCTGGGCAAAGGAGCTAATCCATCCCTGCAGCAGGGGGGCTGAAGACCTGCATGGGCCCTGTGTATACCTTATGGGTGAGATTTTCCCTGAGAATACAAGATCTACAGGAATCTCACCTGGGCAGCAGACTGGGTATCAGGATCTAATTGTGCAGCTCATCCTAGACGGCTTCAGCACCATGCTGCTTAACTGTGAGATGTGAACCAGTCACAGCATTTCCCTTCTTGCAAGAAGGTTTGGACCCTCAAGTTTACATTTACTCTCATGCTGCAGGCTTGCATTTTTTAATTTTTTTTTAAACTGTAAAGGAAATATTAATTTCATGCTTGGCTTCATTCTCAAGCAGGTGCCTTCTCCATTCCTGCATCATGATGTGGGTTTTTCATTCTGTGACAGGAGCTGCTGAGCAATTTCCTGCCTTTCCCTGGGACTGATGGGATGAGCTGCAGGCAGTGGGATTTCATGGCCATCACGAGGCTGCTTAATACCAACAGGGAGGCAGCAACCCACCTCCACCTTCAGACCTGACCCCGTGTGCTGACTGGAGACATCCCCATGGTGGAGCCCCACTGCTATGTGCAGCGTTTTGGAGCGAGGCAGCAGGTCTGAGCTTTACTTTAACCCATGTTTCCTGTGGTAGAATCCAAACTATTATTTGATTGTGCTCAAACCTGTCTGCACTATTTGCCTATTTTTTTGTCCTGAACACTTGCCTCAAAATCTGCAAACATTAAATGTCCTTACAGAGCCTCAGATGGTCCATTTGCAAAAATAAATCTGTGTTATATGTATGATCAGAAAAATATCTGATTTAGCTTTTTCTTATTTTTTCTGAATGGCTTTTGTTCCTAACACCTTTATAGACTTCTGATTTTCCCAGATTTCTTTATATCGATAAGTGACTACACAGAAAGCAAATGCAGAAGCAGCAGTTTCAGTAGCTGGCTGGGCTACTGGAGATTTATGCTGACATACATACATGCTGTGCCTACAGCTGAATTAATAGCACCACTGAAGTATTTGCATTTTCTGCATTTTTTCACTCTGACTTTGGAAATGGAAACAGAGCCACACTTGCACACAGGGAGTATGGGTGGCATGAGCACGGAGTTCACCTGCAATTGTGACTTGATCTCTAAAACAGGGCATTGTTGAGGTTACAGGTCCAGAAATGTCATCTGGCTCCTCTGTGTCTCCTACATAGGTGAGGATTTGTCTGTTTGTGGAACTGGTTTTCAGACCAGTTTTATGCCAAGATAATTTCATTGCCTTTAGTAAAGTTTATCTTCATTTATGTCAATGTAACTGAGAATCTAGCCCAGATTAAAGAACTTCCTAGTTTTCTAAGCAAATATTTCTGCTCACTTGTTATTTTAAGAATAACTAAACCAGAAATGTTTTCTTCCAATAACAAAAAAAAAACAAACCAAACAAAACCATCTTTCTTCACCTCCAAAATTCAGCATCTTTCAGAGCCAGAAATCCAGCTTCCCACACAGCTACGTGAAACTGCTCAAGATGTCAAGCAGTCTATTCATTGCTCAGATAGTATTTTGATGCTGCTCAGTGTTCCCAGGTAAGAAAGCACACTCAATCACTTATAGCTGTGAACCACAGCAGAAGACCAGTGCCTTAAAGGGGAAAGAAGGAGGGAAAGAAGAGATGTAGGCTGTTAAGTGAAGGTGGGGAGCAAAAGAGATGAGATTGATAAACTGGAAAGCTATATTACTCCAAGGCTCCATTTATTCCCTCTGCCCTGGTAGTTTCAGCAAAGTGAAACTCTTGCTGGAATCAATACTGCTATCATTTCACAAAATTACAGTGTTTTGAACAGAAAACTAGTCATAAATCAACTTCATGCATGGACAGCTGGAGAAAATATTTCTTGCTTAAAAGATTTAGGTGCTTCAGAACTAGTGAAGAGGAATTTGACACTCCACGTTTACTGCATTTCTTGGAAATAGAGCCTGGTGTTGCATATTCAAATATGTCAGGAGTCAAAATAGCAATGTGGGGAAAAAAAAAAAAAAAAAAAGGCAGTACCTCTATTTAAATCTGAGGAGGAAAGAGTGTGTGTGATTTTGGTGAGAGCATGTCCCTGTTGCCTCGATCCTGTATATTTGAGGGTTTTTTTCAGGCCATCACTTTCAGCTTAGGAACTTAACAGACATATGGATGGAGCCTTTCAAGTCATTGCCTCTGGAAGATGTCCAGCCCTCAGCTTCAAGGGGTCTGGGCTTGGAGACTGACCTCATCTTCAGTATTTTAGGAATACATCCTTGAAGATCCTTCAAATGAAAAGCATGAAAAACATGGCTGCTGCTCATCTTGAGAAGGTCTCACTGTGCTCATCCATATTTTATTGAATAGCTCTGAAATTCAATATTTGCTGGTAGTTCTCATGCAGTTTTTCCAACAAAGCTGTATCAGGTATCAAGAACTTATTTTCGCAGATGCTGGAAGTTTCACAGATGTAAAGCACAGCAGAAAAAGCATAGAGAAGGATAGTGTCCCCACATCCACTTCCTTGGTATGGAAAGAATCAACATCAGCCACAACTCCATGACCAGATTTGGTCAGATGATATATTAAACCTGAGGGACTTAGGTGCTAGCTGCTGTCAGGTCCTCTTTCCCCAAGGAGGGATGGCACTGGTGCCAGGGCTGCCGGGCAGGGCTAGGAAAGCTGCAGGGACAAGGTAGTGCTGCTTGTGAAACCACCTCCAACACTGGAAACAGCTCAGCTTCTATCATGGCTTCATCTTGAAGCAGCAGACCTTTGGATGTGGTCATCTTTGCTCAGCTCTGCCTGCGGTGGTAAGGCAGTTCACTTCCTCTTGACTCCAAACTGAGGAAGTGGACATTTAGTATTTGCCAATTTGTTATCATATCTGAGGTAACTCTGCTTGTTTTTCCTCCAAGGTGCTTGTGAAACTCACATTTTGCTGCATCCAAGCACTATGTACCTATAATTATTTATAATAGTTTTCCCTAACTTGTGCATTTAGTGAACTGGAATTTTCTTTCAATTTTGACAGATATCTCAGGAAATTACTTAGTTAAAGTTGAATTCATTAAAGAGAGCAATCATAATTATTTCATAAATAGCATCATAAAATCCATTACATAATAAAATATTGCAAATAAGAGCACAAGTAAATATTTGCAAGAGCATTCATGCTGTATTTCCTCTCCTGGCGTTTTCAAAAGCTCTTTTATAGTCTCACAAAAGAATTGCCAAATAGCTGCAAATGTTCATGCATCATCTGCAAACAAGACAGAAAGAAAGTTGCTCTTTAACATCATTTAATTCATCCAATCAGGGAAGGAAGTGAATAACGTATGATGCAAACGGACAGTTAGATAGCATGTGCTTTGACTACTAACACCAGCCCGTTTGCTAATGATACACAAATAGTAATCCCTAATCAAAACTAATTCAAGTGGCTGAGTCTAACTGACACACTCAAACCATGACCTGTTCCTTATTCCACTGACATAACATAAGGGTGATGGGTGAGTTACTCATTGTGAAGGACTTGGTTAGCTCTTTTTCCAGATGAGCAGGCTGAGATGGGCCCCAGGAGGGGAAGGGTGCCTCTGGGCAAATAGAGGAAGGAACCCTGCCCAAAAGCCGTGGGGCCAAGTGGAGTGGGTCTCATGGGACCACTGCAGTGATTGATCCTCCCCTCCAGACTGCTCTTCTACCTCCAGCTTCCCATTGTCCCCCCTGAAAAGGAGGCAAAGAAGAGGAAAAGTGCCTATAAAGAGGGTCCAAAGCTGGTGGTGGCCCCGCAGGATCAGCATCTATCCCTACATCCAGCCATCCGTGTGTGGTGCCCCTTGCCCCACAGGGTCTTTTGCTGCTGTCCCAGGTGTGGGTACCCACCAGGTCTGGCTGCCTGCAAAGAGGGGTGGGAAGGCAAGGGCAGGTTTTACAGTTTATTTCGGTCAGTCACACTTTGGGGCTGAGGTATTAGCAACAGTGAGCTGCCAAGAGGCTTCCCTAATGCTGAACTAGTCAAGCTCCACTGCACTGAAACCGAGTCAATGAGGTAGGAAGTATTTCATTAGATCAGTTTCATTAGACCAAATCAACTGACAGCCACTCTGCTGTAAGTCTTCCCTCTCTGCCTTTGAGGTCTCTGGTCCTCTGTGTCTTAATATTAAATATCACAATGATAGGAAAGCAGGGAACAAGCATGCTACACATGTTCCTCTCGTGGAGCAGGACAAGAGGGTTGGTAGGGGGCCAGCTCATAGGCTAGACAACAATGTGGGGCTCTTTTCCTCCCAACAATCAAGTTTTCTGGGGAGCTACAAGACAATGTTTTAACCAAAGTCAGTTCCAGACTTTACACATTTGCAAAAACTTTCTGCTGACCTGAACCCATCCTTTCCATAGGCTGCTCCAGCAACACTAGTGCTGGCACAAGTGCTAAAGGAGAAAAATACGTGTCATGGTTTCAGCCCAGTAGGCAACTCAGTCACGCAGCTGCTCGCTCACTCCCCCCCTCCCCTTCCTCCCCCTGCTCCTGGAGGGATGGGGAGGAGAATCAAAAGAATGTAACTCCCATGGGTTGAGATAATAACAGTCCAGTAACTAAGGTATAACACAAACCACTGCTGCTATCACCAATAATAATAATGATAAGGGAAGTAATGAGGGAAGAAAATACAATCGCTGACCCCCCGCTGACTGATACCCAGACTGACCCAGCAGTGATCAAACCCTTCGGGGTAACTGTCCCCAGTTTATATACTGGGCATGACGTGCTGTGGTATGGAATACCTCTTTGGTTAGTTTGAGTCAGGTGTCCTGTCTCTGCTTCCTCCTGGCTTCTCCTTCTCCCTGGCTGAGCATGAGGCTCAGAAAGTCCTTGGTCAGAGTAAACATTACTGAGCAGTAACTGAAATATTGGTGTTATCAGTGCTGTTCCCAGGCTGAAAGTCAAAACCACAGCACTGCCCCACCTACTAAGAAGGAGAAAAATGACTACTACTGCTGAACGCAGGACAATATGGCAGTAATGTGGGATTTCTTTTCCCAGTCTATGTTTCCTCTGTGCCTGCAAAGGATAGGAGCATGAGTACTCTGATGAAACTTGCTGAATCATAGAATCATAGAATAGTTATGGTTTGAAAGGAACTCAAGATCATCTAGTTCCACCCCCCCCTTGCCATGGGCAGGGACACCTCACACTAAACCATGCCACCCAAGGCTCTGTCCCACACGGCCTTCAACACTGCCAGTGATGGAGCATTCACAACTTCCCTGGGCAACCCATTCCAGTGCCTCACCACCCTTACAGTAAAGAA
>JANRGW010048649.1:0-22026 GCA_024733675.1 Psilopsiagon aymara
GCATGAGGCTCCAAAAGTCCTTGGCCAGACCAAACATCACTAAGCCATAACTAAAAACACTGGTGTTATCAGCGCTGCTCCCAGGCCAAAAGTCAAAACCACAGTGCTGCACCAGCTACCAAGAAGGAGAAAAATGACTGCTACTGCTGAACCCATGGCAGCTGTGCACTGGCGGATCAGCATCTTACCTTTCAGACACTGTGCACTGGCTGAATGGTCCATTTTGAAATGGGATTTTGGGGTGCAGACCTCTGGTTTATATGCACACTTCCAACTTAATTTTCTCGTGACTTCATGCACCACTAAAGTGTTTTGTGATAGAGTAAGTCTGCTCAAAGTTATATTCTTGGCCATAGCAGGGTTTACACAGTGTAAACCAAGAGAGCTCTTTCTGGAATTCTACGGGGAATAAAATGTCAGAAATACAGACATGAAATTATCAGTTCTGACTTGCTGACTTGAGAGTTAAGAAGATTTGCTAAAAACTTTGTCTCTCAACCTGTCATTCTTTATAAGTATTTATGTGCTGCAGTGCAGGTGACATTTTAGATTCATATCAGAGTTTGAAAAGTTTATGTTTTGTGCACAAATGAGTTCCTGTGGGCTGCAGAATTCCTATAAGAATTTGTCTAAGATAACTACACAACTGTGATTAATTTTAGGAGACAAAATAGCATTATATGGGAATGAAGAGCACTGTTTCACTTATGTTTGTCTTAGGTTTGACCATTGTTATAAACAAATGCCAGGGAGTAGAATATCATTTTCTGTCAGCAGCATCTGTCTCCTTGGCCGATTTCTCAGTCAATTAAATTGGCAGCTTTGGAGTAGCCTCTAGGTCTGTCATGTAGTTACCCTTGTCCTTGCAACACTGTTTAATAGTGATTAAATTTGTTTCTGAATAATGTCTGCAATTTTTATGTGATTAAGCTCCAACACAAATCACTTATGAGATCTCTAAGCCAGTCTTTTTATGGCAGTTGCAGTACTTACTAGCTGTTGACATTCCCCCTACCAAGCATTTATTATAATAAATACGAATTGCAACACAAATTATTCCCATGCCAGTCTGGAAATATTCCAGCCTTCACACTGATACAGTCCTTTGTGAATATTCCTAGTTTCTACTTAGAGTTACACAGACTTTTTTCAAATTGTTACACTAAAGCTTAAGCCAGAGCAGTCTCTTTTCCTACCAGTTAGACAATGCAATTAAAATCCCATGCAATATACTTGTTGCATGTGTAACCTGACAACTTTGTCTAACTAGTTAAATAATAGTTTGCTTTTATATCCAGCATCAACCTATTCTTGGAGGTTAATTACTGAAAAAATGCTTGCAAAAGATTTGCAGACCAAATTAAAAACTGAGCCCTCACTGGTGATAAGTATGTAGAACACAATTTTGTGTTTATTTGAGAATCTGTCATTTCAGTAATGAACAATAAGTTATTTTCTTGTGTTCACATTTAACAATATAATTTAGGAGCAAAACACAGTCTGTGAAAGTTCTAGACTTACTCAAAGATTTCCTCACAATCAGGGTTAGAGTTTTAGAAGAGCACAGACCTAAAATAACTTAAACCCTTTACCTTCTTGTCGTGGTTTAAGCCATAAATCAGCTTGCTCACTCACTCCCCCCCTTTCTTCCCCCCAACTCCCAGAGGGGTGGGAAGGAGAATCAAAAGAATGCAACTCCCACAGGTTGAGATAAGAACAGTTTAGTAACTAAGGTATAACACAAACCACTACTGCTACCACTAATAATAATAATGACAAGAGAAATACAAGGGAGGAGAATACAACAGCTCACCACATATACCCAGCCCAACCAAGCAGTGCACCTCCCACCACCCTTCCGGATATCTGCTCTCCTCTTCTGCCTCCTAGGCATGACTTGCTGTGGTATGGAATGCCTCTTTGGTCAGTTCGAATCAGGTGCCCTGTCTCTGCTTCCTTCTGGCTTACCCTCCTCCCTGGCAGAACATAAGGCTCCAAAAGTCCTTGGCCAGACCAAACATCACTAAGCCATAACTAAAAACATTGGTGTTATCAGCACTTTTCCCAGGCCGAAAGTCAAAAACACAGCTCTACACCAGCTACCAAGAAGAAGAGAAATGACTGCTACTGCTGAACCCAGGACACATCTATTGCTCTCAACAGGTTGATTTGAAACTCTTTTTGTTCTCTTAGAAAGTAAATTCCAAATAAAAAGTTCATTTCCTATGGAATACTAACACATGTTTTCTAAATATTTCTCAATGTGAATACAGAAAGTAACCCTTTGTCAGCTTCAAATCATAGAATTATAGAATCACTGACTAATATCCACTTCTAGTGATCTATGTGGGTGCTGCTGATATAGACAGTAGTAGCCTGGAGAACATAAAGAAGGACTGCAGAGCTCTGCGAGAGGTGGTTCAGGGCTCTGGAGCTCAGTTTGTCTTTTCCTCAATTCTCCAAGATATAGGGGAGTACCTTAAAAAGGCTAGGAGGAATGGCCAGGTTAATAAATGGTTAGAAGGGTGGTGCTATAGTCAGGGGTTGGGCTATCTTGAACATGGGACTCAATTTAGTAGGCCTGGTCTACTGGAGACTGGTGGAGCTGGTCTGACAAAGAAAGAGGAGAGTGGATTTGGAAGGAGGCTGGCCAGGCTGGTCAAGGATGTTTTAAAGTAGATGTGTTGGGGGAGGGGGGCATCATTCTATCCCAACACACACAGTCAGTTGCCAGCGTCTATAATAAACGTTCAGAGCAATGTAGAGATATTCCAGCTACTCCAGCGAATGAGCCAACAAGTGAAATTTTGAATTGACAACAAGGTGCAAGGACTGAGGTTGGCCAAATGCTTCCTACCACAGTCTAGGGCAAGACTGGGTTGGCCTCTGTGTTTGCCACCAAGAAGAACCTTTAGCTCCACTGTTGGCTGCAACCCAGCAGATATTGAGTGGTGGGGACACATGTCATGCCAGACCTTGATGTGAGGGATGGCCTCCCCTTTAATCAAAGAGCGATACAAGAGAAAAGGGTAGGCCAAGCAGCCTGTGTTGGCAAATGCTGGAGTCCAAATCTGCTGCTCAAGTAGGGTCGTCTAAAGCAGGTATTATATATAAAACAAAAAAAAAAAGGGGGGAATGCAAGAATTTTCTCTACACAAACAGTTTGAGAAAGTGCAATTTGTACTAAATTTTTTAAATTTGTCTAGTTTTGATTCTCTTTCCACAATACAGTGTTTGTGACATCTGGCAGACAATTCCTTGCCAAACCATCAGTTCTGTATAAAGACTTACATGATAATGAGTGGAAAGGACCAGAGCCATTGCTGACATGGGGTCAAGGATATGGCTGCATATAGCTAGAGACAGGACCAGACTATACTGGCCACCAGCGAAATGTATAAAGCCCCAGAACTCAACAACATGAAGAAACAACAAGGACAGAAATCTTTGTAATATCTGTTCTATTATGTGTGACCATGGATAATGGACAAGTATACTGGGCACATTTGTTAAACCCCCCATTATTCCAACCTGTTACGTGGTGTATAGGATTCACTGGTTTGCCACATGTTATAAAGGATCAAGTGACTTCAAATCAGACTAATCTTACTGAAATAATGCTGCCTGGAGTAGTGGGTGGTTATGTTAATTACACAGGTCAAGCTGTGATAGAGAGGACACAGCAAATTGTAAAAAACATGCTAGTAAAACAAAAAGGAGGAATGATAGGGGAGATCCCACATACATGAATAAACAAAGTATTGTTTGTCTTAAATTCTTCAACATTATCCAGTTCTGATTTACACACAGGCAAAAAAGTCTCCCCAGTGATTATCAGGGAAAGAAACTGTTATGGTAATGGTAAAGTCTTTGGAAAATCATAACTGGGAAGGTCCTTTTATGTTAATTACTTGGGGAAGAGGCTGTGCTTGTGTCGCTACAATGGATCCCCGTGTGATGTACCCATCCATCCATGCAAGCAACAGCTGCCAATGAAGACTGATGCTGATTCGTCACTGAAGTTAACCCATGGGAACTGTACAAAGTTAACCGGTCTCTTTTTGGAGAACCAGTCAACAGAGAGAGTATCTGTGTGGGATCATATCGCAACTGGACTTTCCAGCCACTAGTAATAGGCTGGGAATATTTAAGCCCTGAAAGGGTACCACTGGACAATGGGGTTGCTTTTAGATGCTGATTTTGTGAGGCACACCTCACTACAGAACAGAACGATTGTTGATTTTTATTCTTAGCTCAATGCCATGGGTGTGAAGATTTTGATGGCATGTGTTGCACGAACTTATCAAATCATCCATAAAAGCATTCCAGTCTTAAAAACAAGGACAACACAACTTCAGGAAGATGAGGGATTGAATTGGTTGAACAAAGTGTTTTCTGGCTTGAGCATTACAGGATGGCTTTATTTAATCATTTTGTCAGTCTTCTTAGGTATTCTAGTCTGTGTGCCTTGTTTGCTACAATAGCTAATGGAGAATATAGAAAATTTGGCAAAAGTAGATCATAAATCTATAAAAGCTGTCTTTTAGTAAAACAAAAAGGGGAAGATGTGGGTGAAGGGATAGAAACAGTTAACGAAATGGACTCAGGCGCTATTGCCCTGGTCTGGCCTAAGCCTTCTGAATTGTAAAGACAACAATGAAGGGTAAAGACCTGTTAGCAAAACAAAGCAGACAGTTTGCAAGTTAAAGCAGGATGTACATCTCAAAGACAGACCAAACAATGTGAATATTTAAAACCCTTAGTAATTTTGCTAAATCAGGGTGATAAAGAAGAGAGTGGAAAGTTACTGTTTAGCACTTAGTAGAATATAAAAGGGATGTGAGATGTGAAGTAAAGGGCTTAGTTTGTAAGCAGAAATAGAGTCTGTGCCTTACATCTCCACAGTCCAGGAGGTCCCTCGATTCTGTGGAAGACAAAATTCTTTCTGCAAGTAATAGAGGAGCCGACAAGGAGAGGTGACATGCTTGACCTCATCCTCACATGAGAAACAACAAGGTGGCTGGTGACAGCCAGCATGGCTTCACTAAGGGGAAATCCTGCCTGACCAATTTGCTGGCCTTCTATGATGGGACTATGGAACTGATGGACAGGGGTAGAGCAGCTGATGTCACCTATCTGGACTTGTGCAAAGCATTTGACACTGTCCCACAGGACATCCTTGCCTATAAGTTAGAGAGACATCAATTTGATAGGTGGACCACCCAGTAGATAAAGAACTAGCTGGATGGCCACACGCAAAGAGTTGTGGTCAATGGCCCAACGTGCAGCTGGAGTTCAGTAATGTGTGGTGTCCTTCAAAGATTTCTGCTGGGACCAGCCTCGTTCAACATCTTTGTCGGTGACATGGAGAGTGGGATTGAGTGTGCCCTCAGCAAGTTTGCTGACGACACCAAGCTGGGTGGTTCAGTTGATAGGCTGGAGGCAAAGAATGCCAACCAGAGGGATCTGGATATGCTGGTGAGGTGGGCTGATGACAACCTGATGAAGTTTAACCATGCCAAGTGCAAGGTCCTACACCTGGGTCAGAACAATGCCAGGCACAGCTCCAGGTTGGGCAGAGAACAGATTCAGAGCAACCCTGCAGAGAAGGACTTGGGGGTATTGGTCAGTGAAAAAATGAACTTGAGCCACAGTGTGTACCTGGAGCTCAGAAATCCAAACGCATCCTGTACTGCATCAAAAGGAGTGTGACCAGTAGGTCGAGGGAGGTGATCCTGCCCCTCTACTCTGCTCTCGTGAGACCTCACTTGGAGTATTGTGCGCAGTTCTGGTGTCCTCAACATAAAAAGGACATGAAATTGTAGGAACAAGCCCAGAGGAGGGTCACAAGGATGATCATGGGACTGGAGCACCTTCTGTATGAAGATAGGATGAGAAAGTTGGGGCTGTTGAGACTGGAGAAGAGAAGTCTGCGTGGAGACTTCATAACAGCCTTCCAGTATCTGAAGGGGGCCTATACGGATGCTGGGGAGGGACTCTTCGTTAGGGACTGTAGTGATAGGACAAGCGGTAATGGGTTCAAACTTAAACAGGGGGAGTTTGGATTGGATATGAGGAAGAAATTCTTTACCGTGAGTGTGATGAGACACTGGAATGGGTTTCCCAGGGAAGTTGTGAATGCTCCATTGGTGGCGGTGTTCAGGGCTGGCTTGGACAGAGCCTTGGTGGCATGGTTTAGTGTGAGGTTGTCCCTGCCCAGGGCAGGGGAGTTGGAACTAGATGATCTTACGGTCGTTTCCAACCCTAAATAATCTAATATGTCAAAGTTCCTACTGATGTCATGAAGAATTAGGTACTTTAATTCTTTTGCAAATCCTATCAAACATGCATAGTTAAATATCTAAACGCTTGTACACTCCTTCAGATTTTAAAGGGGGTTTAATTAAAATATTTGAAGTATTAAATAAAAAAAATACCCTCATAATTTCAAAAATTTGTCATGCTTATCAATCTTTTTTTAATATCAAATGTACTGATGATGTTGCATCTCACAGACAAATATTATCCAAACATTGAAAATTTTTTTTAAAATAAAGAATATACATTTTTCTAGTGTTAGTGAGGTTTATATTAAGGCTTTTAAAAGTAATAATTACCCATCATATGTTGAAATTAATAAAGAAATTTAAAAAAAAAAATTGTTTAGGAAAAGAATAATGTCAGCAACAGTACAAAACTTTAAGCGTAATGCTTTAGTTTAATGTTAAGAAAGTTATATTTATGTTAATTGACTGATTAGTTTGAAGGGTATGTAGGAGAAAAATATTAAAGGTGTCAACATAAAATATGTAAGATGTTTAAAATTTTATTTTTCTATGACAGATTATTGACATAGTTATGTAAAATCAAAGTAAGATTATCAAGAATGAAACATACCAAATATTTAATGAAAAATACATCCTACAAGTAACAGTGACATTTAAGTGAAGTAGATGTTCCCTGGGGATAGGTGCATGTAGACATGTCTTTAGTTCCACAAGTTCAAGATTCACAATGTGAGATATTTGCCTTACTCCTTTGAAGCCGATTACTTTATGGTGATACATGATAATATCTTTAAGGTGTTTGAGTTGTTAAAGATATGCAATTTATTTTCATAATAAAATTGTTGTAGGTTGTTATGCATTTGAAGGAATTAATTAGAAAAAATCTAAGTCTCAATTACTGCAATGAGTTAGTCACCGGTGACCTACAGACTATATTTTCAGACATGCAAATTCAGGTGTCCCAAATTCAGTCTTTCAGCACAAAATTTAAAAGTTGCCTTTCGTAAGGAATCAGTAGTTGTAAATCAATACATTCTTCATTAAATCCACTGCCACATTGATTTGTGCTAGGAAAGCATAACCCTAAAGTATTCAAAAATCAAATAGTTAATGTCTGGATCTAATGTCAATGTGTTATTGTGTTCAATGCCGACTTTGGTCTCACTTGAATGATTATTGTCTTTTTATCCTACTGCAGCTTCTTTCTTTTCCCTTCCGCACTCCATCCTTTAGGAGTGATTGGCATTGCTGGATTGCTGTG
Source organism: Psilopsiagon aymara (assembly GCA_024733675.1). Classification (NCBI taxonomy): domain Eukaryota; kingdom Metazoa; phylum Chordata; class Aves; order Psittaciformes; family Psittacidae; genus Psilopsiagon; species Psilopsiagon aymara. The sequence goes on from JANRGW010048649.1 coordinate 7,549, forward strand.
GCAACAGAGGGACCCAGAAATGGGTGCACTCTGGAGATGAGCCTTACCTTTTTCTCACCCACATCCTTGTCTTCCTCCTCCACAGTGTATCCTAGGCTGCTTGAGCAGGAGAGCATATTTCAACTCATTGGATTTCTGTGTTACCAAAACACAAATAAATAAATCACTGAAAACATTCAAGGCCTTGAAAACATTTTAGATAGTAGCATTTGCTCACTTGCCATACCTCCTCTAATATTAAGATGCAATAGCAAAATCCAGGATGACTTGTCTGGAGTCTAAAACAGGTGTATGAGAACTTCACAGATGCTTGTTTGTTTTTTGACTAAGCTGCCTTTCAGATATTGCAACTTAACCTGCAAACATTGCAAAACCAAAGAAAAACAAATGCAGTGTTAAAAATGCACAGCAAGAAGCAGTGAGTATCTGCGCAGTTTGAAACAAATTACAGAATTTTTATTTCTAGACCCCCAAAGTGATTGATGTCTGCAAGGTAACCGTGTGCTTGACCCATTTTATCTACTTCCGCCTGGATACAGAATTTCTGCGTCACAAACCAGAAGAGTTTTCAGCAATGAGAGATCAGTTTATTACTGTTTTAAAGGTTACAAGTGTTAAGGAGAGCAAAAGGCTAACAACTTGTAACACTGAAAATATTGCTTGCAGATGGCATCTGTCACAAATTGCTATTGCATCAGAACATAATACTTATGAAGTTTTCTAAACTGATAAAATCATTGAATAATTTTACTGTGAATAATCAAAGGGGTTAAATAAAAGTACAGTTAAAAAAATTTGGACTACACATCAAGAAGTGAAAACTGAACAAAACTAATTCATAGAAATGTGTCTAAGCACAGAGCAAAACAAGCTTCATATAATATGGGGGGAGGGAGGGAAGAGAAATTTAAAATAAAAAAGTAAAATATTCCTCAAAAGTTCCATGGTTTTTAAAAAAAAATATTGGCACCAGAAATTAATCAATAGTCAACCAGTTTGTCTTTCAGGTGGCTAGGAATGTATTCTATCTAATCCCTCTTTGTTTGTTAATATGAAGAAAAAAGATTCTGCTACACATGTAATCTGTGAAAAATATATTTATTTATTGGTGGAGTACTTTTTATTTTTGAAGAAAAATAACATGTTTCTCTGTTTCCAGTTCATCATTTGCTTTTCTGACTTCAGATTTGATTTTCTAAAGAAGATTTGTGTATGTTGCATAAGATTTTGCTATAACTTGTTCATACAGTTGATAAAAGAATTGAAGAATTACATACTTACCAGCATGTAAATGAAACAGAGAAAAGTGTATATAGAATTTAAATGTGGGGATAAGAAACCAGCCCTTGTATTCTCATATTCCCAGTAATCACATTAGCAACAGCTTGAATTTCGAAAGCATTTTATGCAAAAAGGCATAAAGAGCCACCTTTGTAATTCACTCACTAAGAAGAAACAAAATGAAAAGACTGTGAAGAATTGTCATGGCATGTGTGAGATCCATCTTCTCTCCCTAGCAGGGATGTAATACCTCTTTTTCCTCATTCACCCAGAAGCAATAAATATAATTCACTGTTCAGTCAGACATACTTTTAGTTAATAATTTTCTTTCATTTCTTAGAGTGTCACAATTAGTGAAACAGATATTAGGTAACCAGTCCTTGGTTTTTCATAATTTATGTAATCTATGTACTTCCCTGAAGTAACTGTCCTTAGCATTTAGATACAAAGTTTTTGACAGTGAATGTCTAAAGAAAAAAAAAAAAAAAAAAACAAACCCAAGAAACAGTAACCATTCTTATTATCATTCTGTAATAAGGTAATAAGATCTCATGTCTCAATATTATTTGCATACATACTTTAGTATTTCTTTTGTCATAACCCAAAATGGAAATGAAAGCACTCTATTATTTGACTGAGACTTTCATTCAAACATTGCTCCATAAGATCCAAAATCCAAATATAAAATTTTCACTTTTTAATTCAGTGGGTAAATCTTATTGATGATGACTGTTTCCTGAGAGGTTAGTCTTTGGGATGACCACAGGTCAGCTTGACACTTCTCCAGCTATCTTTCTTCTGACTTCCCTGCAGTTAGCACCCCTCTAACACATGGTCTGAGACCTTTAGCTGTAGATATGTTATTATATGTTTAAATCCATATTTGTGCCCTAATTTGCCACCAAGAATCATAGAGTAATGTAGGCTGGAACAAACTTCTGAAGACCACCTGGTCTCTTCATACTGGAAACTACCCTAAATTTGAGCAGAGATTCATTACAGCTTGCAAACTCTTCAGTTTAGGTCAAGGACAGCTTGGAAAAGTGCAGGGGAATTTATGTCTTTATACAGCCTAGGCAGACTTGAAAGCCACTGGAGCTGCTATATGCGGCCTGAAATGGATACCAGCTACCGACCTTGTAGTCAGTTGTTTGCCAGTACTGATGGCAGCATCAGTGCCTTAGTGAAACCCCCTTTCCAGATCCACAGCTCGAGTTACACTTCAGGTACCACTATAGGAATGATGTAGAGGAGGAGAGTTAAATTTATTGTCAGATTCACAGATATTAAGTGCCTGCCTCAGTTGCAAGTTTTCACTCAGAGTAAAGCACATAAGCTATTTGTGCTTTAAACTGACCTACTGGACTTTGCAATGGAACGTACTGCTGGAGAAATCTTGCACATTTTACTGGACTCCTGGGAAGAAGCTGAAAGCCACATTCAGTGACTGTGCATCATTATTTAGGCATGACAGTGTCAAACTAAAGCCCAGAATGTGAGTGATGTCTTATATTAAAAGATAAATACCTTGGAATATATGATTTTTTCCTATTAAAAAAAAATTCTTTCAAACTTTAATTAGAATCTATGACACCAGGCTGCATGAGGAGGCTCGCTGCCAGCATGTCGAGGGAGGTGCTTTGTTAAGGGCAAACATAGTGCAGTGCTGGGCTCCCCACTTCAACATGGACATATCAGAGAGATCCAACTGAACAGCCACTAAGACGATGGAGAGCCGGGACTTCTGATCCTGGAGAAGTGTGTTCAAGGCCAGAAAGGATGGGGCTTTGAGCAATCTGGTCTAGTGGAAGGTGTCTCTGCCCATGGCAAGGGATTGGAATTAGATGGGTATTCAAGTCCCTTCAACCCAAACCATTCTGTGATTCTAGAAGACACTGAACAGGGAAATTTATAAAAAAAAGGAAATACATGCAGTTGACTTATCAAGAGTTAATTTTGTAAGATTAAAAAAAGGCATTGGAAGAAAGATGTTCCTTATTATAATCCTCTTCTTGCTTCCCCAACCAAATAAAAATTGAAGAAACAGTAAAATCTCAAAACCAGACAGTATTAACTTCAATTTGGTTTTATAGGCATGATTAAAATCAGTTTGACTTAACTGCTTAACCGGATAAATTAAGGAAATCAAAGGAAATTATATGACATCAGTGAAAGGTATTTATCACCAAAATGCATCAGAATGAGCTCTTACTACCAGGACCTGATTGGTACAAACTGTGTTGATTATCGATGCCATATTATCATCTGTGCACAGAATATTACCACAATACCCCCCAGAAAAGAAAGATTTTAGTATTCATTTTGGAGAGGTCCACATCAATGTGTGTTGTGCATCTTGGATGCCGATATTTTATTTTAAAAAGTTACTTTGCCAAAGATATGTTTAAGGTTTTCGAACTATAAAGAAAACAAAAATAAGGATATCTTTCATATTACTCTCTGTAGAGTATAAGCCACAAAGAGACCTCTACCAAAAATTCATAGGTTACCTTTGTGAGATACTTAATAGGGTCAGCTGTGCAGCTGTTTCACAGCTTCTCCAAACAAGATTTCTACAGCTAGTCAGTGGACTGACCTATCTCATTCACAGTTTTGCATATGTTTTTGGCTACTTCATTAGTTATTGTCCCTTAACGTAATTTACATTCTATGTGTGCTCTCACCAAGTTTGCCAATGACACCAAGCTGGGTGTTCATCTGATATGCTGGAGGGAAGGAATGCCATCCAGAGGGAGCTTCACATGCTTGTAAGGTGGGCTGATGCCAACCTGATGATGTTTAACCATGCCAACTGCAAGGTCCTACACCTGCGTGGGAGAAATCCCAGGCACAGCTACAGGTTGAGGAGAAAAGAGATTCAGAGCAGCCCTGCAGAGAAGGACTTGGGGGTGCTGGTTGATGAAAAAATGAACATGAGCTGGTTTCAGTGTGCGCTTGCAGCCCAGAAAGCCAACCGTATCCTGGGCTGCATCAAAAGGAGGTGATCCTGCCCCTTTGCTCTCGTGAGACCTCACTTGGAATATTGTGTGCATTTCTGGTGTCCTCAGCATAAAAAGGTCATGGAACTGTCTGAACAAGTCCAGAGAAGGGCCACAAGGATGATCAGGGGACTGGAGAAACTCTTGTTTAAAGATAGGATGAGAAAGTTGGGGCTGTTCAAGGCTTGGTTGGACAGAGCCTTGGGTGGCATGGTTTAGTGGGAGATGTCCCTGCCCATGGCAGGGGGTTGGATCTTGATGATCTTAAGGTCCTTTCCAGCCCTAACTATTCTATGATTCGAGGTGTTCACCTTTATAATAAAAGTTACACAGTCAATACACTGTTGTCTGGCTTTTAGGGACCAAAAATCTGTATATACTAACTACTGCTGATGCAAAACTAATGTTTATTTCAGAACACAAACAACGATTATGCTAAATTATTTTACTGTGTAGAAACAAAATATCAGTTTATTCAGGGCATTATCTAAATGGTAATGAATGTTAAGCCAGATGAAAATAAATCCCTACAGTATCTTAGAGAGATTTCATTTCTATTCTTTTTTTAATTCTGCATCTTTAGTTGTGAGGTCATTCTCTGTATGATTTTGTTCAGGGAAATTAAAACAGTTTTTAGGTGCATTCTGCATGCTAGCTGTTACTCAAAATAAATTAAAGAAAGATACTTTTATCTTTTTCATTTTGTGTTAAATATATATATTTATCCAGTGATCATTGTAGGGAAATGTGACTGATGCTTGGGGTTTTTTTCCTTAATGTTGCTTTGAGAGCTGTACAAGTGAGACATTTCATTGGTTATATGTAATCTTCTTGGAATACCTTTGTTGTGAAGATATTTCAGCTTGATTTAGCTTTTAAATCCAGGATGAAAGCCTAGTTTCTTGATGTAGCTGTAACTGTTCATTGAATTAATGTCCAAGATGCTACTTCCAGATGTATTTCTTTGGTTAGATTAGTTTTATTATATTATGATGCTTTGCCCGAGAGGTGTAGTAAAAAAGCTGATGGAGTACAACAGTGTCTGGTTCAAAGTAGAGGAAAAGCACACAAAACATTCTGCTACCTTTTTCGAGCACTAAGTCCTAGAAATGCACATAAAAACTACATGAATATCAGAACAAATATTACATGCACGTATTTTTTTAAAAAAATATCTTTCTGTTCTCATTGCTTTCATAATTTCAGACTCAATGCAACCACTTAATTATATCCTTTGGAAATGAGCTTTTACCCTTGTAAATTCATTCAAGCCCTTCCTTTCCTTAGTCTTCATGCTTTGCATGTTCAGTTTCAAATTTTTAATCACTTGAAAATATTATAAATAAGAAATGCCCTTATTTTTTAACGCTCTTATTTTAAAAGTTTAAAACAAAAAAAGCTTCACAGTTTTCCCTTGTAGTCATTGTTCTATCTAGGGAAATAAATATAGGTATCTATGTGATGAAAAAGAAAATTACAGAATATTTTGAATTTAAAAACAAAGAAAAATAAATGTTTTTTCCCTAGGGAATTTGTGTGTGCATTATACTGTGGTAAATATGCACATATAATGAAAAAATATATTAGGCTAGATATAAATTAATTCCAGTTAGTTAATAATATTTCACTTTTATTTTTTAATATTTTATTATGGTTTTATTGCATATTTTTATTATATTTTTATTATGTGTGCTCAGACACACATTAAAATTAGACAAAACAGAGAAGTGAAATTAGGTCTTCTAAGGTTTGTACATCTGCATGCAACCTCTAATTTCATTGTTTACTATTTCTGTTTCTGAAGCATCACCATATGGAAGCCTGGACTGAGCTGTAATAACTGGTATATAGGAGTCAGTCAACAATCCTACCAGTATTTTATGTGCAACCAACCTTAATACAGCAAGGATACAAATAGCTGTAAGGCTGTCCATAAGTAAAGACTACAGCCACTACTTGCTATAGAGCCCAGAACTGGTAAAATAATTTTGAATCTAGTTTGTGGCTTGAAATAATGCTGCAACAGTTTTATGAAAAAGAAAAAAATTATAAAGCATGAAGACTTAGTCATGTTTTATAACTAATGATGCCATACTCTATGCTATATACACCCAATATACAGGAAAATGTTGATGTTTGCAAATTCAAAGAGTACATTTGATATGGAAAAAAAGGACAATCACTGTTCAGATGAAATGGCTAATATGCATACTAGTGGACTAGACTGTCTGCAGTACTAAAAATCAGGAGATAAGTACTATAGATATTTTCATTTTAGACATGAAAAATCCCATAAGCCTTTGTGTTTGATTTCCAGAGCGTCTTAGTTTGTCTACCAGAGCAGAACCATGAAACGTCAGTCAGAGTAGAAAAGTATGATTTCAATCCTGTCTGCTGTCATTCTTTTCTCTATCTTCTTTTTTTTTTTTTTTTTTTTTTTGTAAAACTAAATGAATTCTAATTGAGTGCCCAATATAAATCTTATTTTGCAGCACATTTGTTAGCATGCTAATATTGGATCTTCTTTTCTCAAATTGCCTTGCAAACAGTTTTCATGCAGCTATTAAACTCTGTCACAATGAAGAACAGCAATAATTGCATGTGTGTGAGTCTATATGTCACTATTAAAAAACTAGCATGCCTAGAGTTCTTGACCTTCTCAGCATTACATATATGCACAGTAAAATATTGTTCTTGCACCAAGATGTTTACAAGTTCTATTTAATAAATAAATGAAAAAGAAAAGTGAGAATATGATGGACTAGTGATGTCTATGATGACTTCAGAGAATCATTTATTTGCATAAATAAATATTTCATAATTCTGCTATATGAGCAACTCACCTTGCCAGGAGCATCATCAAAAGAGAGCTTTATTTTTTTCCTTACATCTCAGATATTTTCTTCACAGGCTGGTTAATATGGTTAAAACTCATTATTTATTCCTACGAACTGTGTGAAAATAGCCCAACATTTTTAAATCATACACAGGCAAAAATATTCAAATCAGAAGAGTCTTCAACATTGAAGAACACTTTTTTTTCCTCACTTCTAATTGAAATTGGATTGAAATTGGCTGAATACAAAGAATTTTTAGTCTCTTTTACACAGATGGAAGCAGACACAACTGCTGTTTTCAAATTCCTCTTTAAAAAAAACCCTGTTTTAAACTCTTCCTATTCTAATTCTGTAGGGAGTCTCTAGAAACATTTTGATAGTTAATCCATGGTAGCACTGTGGGAAATTCCCGATACTTTTACTTGAAGCTCTCAAAGACAAAAAAAAATTGTCACAGAATCTCTATGTAAAATCTATTTCCCACTGATTTGATAATAGTATATCATTTGTAACAATTAATATATTACATTAGTAGTCTCCTGTCATGTGCTGTTATTTCAGCACACCAGTGAGCACTTTGGTGTAGCAAAGTACTCAAGGTTATGTCTATAGACATGTGAATGATTAGTCTCATTTAACTCATAGGAGTTAGTAACATCCAGCATGGAAAATATAAAACTTATATTAATGTGTCTTCACAAGAATCCTATTTCATTTGAATGCAGCTAGACACATGCAAAATATGAATTCTCATGAAAATCTTTAGGAATCAAGACTTTAAGAACCCACAGAGATAGGTAGCACTAAAGGCTGGTGCCATGGCTCAACTCTCCAGCCAATAAAAGATTTAGTCCTTAGGATACAGCTCTTGAATATTTTTTGTTTATTAATTATCTCTCAGTCTGATTTTCTACATACCTGTGTGCTGTGTAAAGTATGTTTTCAGAGGATTTAATTCCTATGCAGTGGACCTGATTTCAGCACACACACACACACACACACACATATATATCTTAATAGCTGCCTTCCAATATCTGAAGGGTGCAAACAAGGGTGCCAGAGAAGAGTTCTTCATCAGGTACTGTAGCTATAAGACAAACTGTAATGGGTTTAAACTTAAGCAGGAGAAGTTCAGGTTACATAGAAGGAAGAAATTCTTTATTGTGTGGGTGGTGAGGCACTGGAACAGGTTACCCAAAGACGCGGCAAATGCTCCATCCCTGACAGTGTTCAACAGAGCCGTGGGTGACATGGTCTAGTGTGATATGTCCCTGCCCAAGGCAGGTGTCTGGAACTAGATGATCTTAAGGCCTTTTCCAACCCTAACCATTCTATGATTCTATATTTTTTCAAAAAAGTGTAAGCAAAGTGAGATGTCCCTATCCCTTTTGAAATGCTTTAGCAGCTATGAGAAGTATATTCAGGATCTAAAATTTAACTGTTAAGCAATCATGCTGTTACTTTAAATCATAGTCATAGAGAACATACATTTTAAAATAAGACAAAGCTTTCTCCAAAGTGCTTCCTGTGCCATGAACAAGATTTAGATTCTTAATTTTTTTTTTTTTTTTTTTTTTTCATAATAAAAGGAATGTTTAAAAATTTCTATCTGTCCTGGAGAAGAGAAGGCTCCAGGGAGAACTTATAGCAGCCTTACAGTACCTGAAGGGGGCCTACAGGAAATCTGGAGAGGTATTTTTTAAAAGTCTAGGCAGTGATAAGACATGGGGGAATGGCTTCAAACTAAAAAAAGGTAGCTTTAGATTAGATATTATGAAGAAATTTTTTTCTGTGGGGTTTGTGAGACACAGGAAAATGTTGCCCTTTTCTGGTCTAGTGGGAAATGTTGGTAGGGAGCTTGGAACTAGGTGATCTTTAGGGTCCCTTACAGCTACTCATTCTATGATTCTATAATGATCTCGTTCAGAAATTTCATGGTTTTCAGATTATTAATGTCACATCTCATTAGCTGCTTAATAGAAGCATCACCAAATGCACACAATTTAGATGTTTTCCTCTTAATGTCACATGTAGTACAATGAATTCATGCCCTCTGTGTACAGGAAAACTGGATCCTGGGCCAAAACTCACTTAGCTCTCTCCATGAGTACTCAGCACATTTTCAAAGTAGTCTCACTGCTTCAACTAATTCATTATTAAAATAGTAGATAAACTGAAGGTACTTTCTCTGTACTTAGTAGATATGGTTCTTCCATTAGTGTTCAAAATCACTTTTTACATTCATAGATGTTCAACATTAAGGTATACTAAAGTTTAACTACATACTCTCTGATTTAACTTTGCTGTACGTTTTATTCTTTGTTTATGCTTTAATTTGTTAAGAGTTTAATTTAATGGGGTTTGGGGGGTTTTGGGGAGGTTGTTGGGGTTTTTATTTTAAGATAGAGAAGCCTTCTTAGTACAATTTGTGTTTGTATAGGCTCTAGGCAGATTGCCTTCCCTTTTCTAAGCCTCAGATTTTCTGTTAATTTAATTTTCTTCTCCTGTGAAAATCATACTTCCGATCATCTTTTTGAGGTCAAGAACAATAGCTATAAAGTTTTAAATAAAGGTGCCTTATGGATTTATGCAGTGTCATAATGATGTTTTCCATTTACTCTGTATCATTTTCCCACGAGTTCCTAATATTTGATTCAAAAAAGTAGAAGGCATAGAACACTGAATTGCAGGTGGATGTGATCTGAACCCAAGAATCATCTTGAAATGTAATCTCCCATGTTGTAAAAATGACTGTAAACTAAAATGTCAAGGAATTTAAAATAAGACGTTGCTAATATCCAAAAGAAAAATTGACAGAGATTGAATCCCCACCAGTGACAAAGGCTGATGTCAGGTAGTATGATGCAGTTGATAGGCATTAGCATTAGTGGGAATGTAGAAGGAATGTAAAGAAGATGAAAACAACGGAGGTTGCTGATCCAAAAAAAATGAAGCTGATCACACAAAAATTGACACTGAAGCTTTCAGCCCCAGGATTAAAAGTGGATTTACTTGACTGTATTAGCTTGAGATCAAAAGCTGCCCTGCAGTATTTATACACAGCTTTCATGCTCTTTAACCTGCTTTGTTAAGAAAAGCTAATGCAGTTAATCTGAAAACACAGTATGTGTTTGAAATATTTGCCAAATTGCCAACAGAATTCAACTTTGCAGGTGCACTCACTGATTGCATAGATATAAGTCATATTCAGCCAAATAATCTTAAAATTATATAGTTGATGTTTAAATATTCCAAACACCCCAAAACATTTCTCCTTGAAATAGTGTCATCAAATACCATCTATGTGGGCTGTAAATTTAGTCATAAATCCTTGTTATATTTACCAGAGATTTGTTTTACAAAATAGCTAATTTTCGTCTCAGATTCAGACACACGCTAATTTTCTTCCTGCTAAGAAGTCTGATATAACAGCTTCTCACAGAAAGGGTTTGGCATTTGCTCAAAACAAAATAGCCTCATCTCCTTGCATGGAATTAGTTTGCTTGATAGGACTAGAACTTAGAATCATTAAATATAGTAATTAAAAAAAATTAAAAAATCTCTTCATATAACATAAATTATTAAAAGGTCTGAGGGAGATACCATGACAAAGTTCACAATTAAATTATTACTAAAATAAATAAAATTATCATGCAGGTAGAAAAAAATCAAGTAATGAATGCATGAGAATAGAAAGAACATGGCAACATTACTAGGTCTGAGCATCAGGTGTTCTTTCTTCTGATTGTCTGTGGAAGGTGCCATACAACATTAGTGAAGTCTAGATGACAGACAGTATACATTGATTATGCATGACAAATTTCATGTGGTTTTTTTTGTATAACTGAGGTACTTAGAAAGCCCTCAGGAGAATTGGATTGGGATTTCCTCATTGTAGTAGAAGCTATGAAGGTAAACACTAAAAAGCTTTTTTTTTTCAAAAATTTCACAAGATAATAAAGGAAGTGTGCTTCTTATTTCTCTATTAATTTCATACAAAAAAAAATCATGTTTTTGAAAACCAGAGTTAGGAAGCTCAAGAGAAAAACCTAGAAATTATACTAGATTTCTTCTAGAATGTTACTAAATTTTTTGCACTGAAGTATGTTTCACTTACTACCAAAGATGGAGCTCCTTTAATAGAATGAACAGAAAAATGTTCTAATCTAGTCCTCAAGCATGCCAGTTTAACTTTACATTCAACTGACTTTTACGAATTTTCATTTTAGTTAAGCCAAATCAAATTTTCTACATATTTCTCCTGTAATAGTACCTTCTTACTGAAACTGATACTGTGGTGAGTTAACATACACAACACCATGGACTTCTGCCCCAGAACTCCAGAACCTAGAGTCAATATCAAATACAAAATTACAGAATCACAAAATGGCAGAAGTTGGAATATACCATTGAAGATCTTCTAGTCCAAACCATTTCTCATGGCAGGGTCACCTAGACGAAGGTGTCCAGAACTGTGTAGAGCCATATTTTTAATATCTCCCAATAATGAAGATTCTACAATCTCTCTGGGCAACCCGTTCCACTGTTCTACGACCCTCATAATAGATATGTCTAAATAAAATATTTATTTGTGCCTATTGCCTCCTCTCCTTTTACTGAACATCACTGAGATGAATCTAGCTCTGTCTTCTTTGCTTCTCCCATCAGGTATTTATCTGCATTGATAAAACCACCTTGATCTTTTACCAGTTTGAACAGTCTCAGCTCTCTCAGCATCTCCTCATATGACACATATTCGAATCCTTTAACATTTTCTTTGCCCTTCATTGAACTTGCTCCAATGTGTCCATGTCTCTCTTAGCAGGAGAAGCTCAGCACAGGATGCAACACTCCAGGTAATATTTCAGCAGTTCAGTGCAGATGCTCAGAATCATCTCCCTCTACCTGCATTCAATGCTCTGCCTAATGAAGACAAGGAAAATATAGGTCTCTGCTGCAAGAGCACACTTCTGGCTGATGTATCCTGGTGTCCTCTAGAATCCCCAGATCATATTCTGCAAAGCTGATTCACAGCCAGCCAGCTATTACCGTGTACTGATGCTTGAATTTTTTCTTACCCAGGTGAAGGACTTGGAATTTCCTTTCTCTGAATTTGCAGAGATACACATTGACCCATTTCTCCAGCCTGTCAGGGTCCATTTGAATGGCAACATAACTTTCTGAACAATCAACCACTTCCAGTTTTATGTCATTCCAAACTTTTTGAGTATACACATTTCCTCAGGTAACTAAGGAAAATGCTAAACAAAGTTAAGACTCAGAGTAAACCTCTGAGATACATCACTATTGATTGTCCTCCAGCTAGATTTTCTTGCTCATAACAATTGTGTAAGCCTAGAAGTTCAGTTTGTTTTCAATCCACTTTGTGCTATAGTTTATGTAGGCTATATTTCATCAGTTCATCTATGAAGATGTTATGGGAGACATTATGGAAAGTCTTTTCAAAGTCAGGATAAACAACACTTGCCGCACTCTCCTCATTTACTGAGCTAGTTAATTCATTGCCAAAAGCTATCAGTTTGGTCAGGCATAATTGTACTCTCATAAATTCATACATGTCTTTTGTCACCAGTTTTCCTGTACCATTCAGCAGCAGGCCAACATCTTTCCTACTCCTTTGCTGATGGCTCACCTGTAGAAGTCCTCCTTGTTGCCCTTCACATCCATTGACAGATGCAATTCCATCTGGGCTTTGGTTTTCCTGACCACAACCCTGCATGCTTGGACAGAGCCTCCACATGTCCTCACTCCACCTCTTATAAGTTACTTTTCACAGAATCACAGAATGGTTGAGGTGAAGGAGGAAGGACACTGCCAGAGGTCATCTAATCCAACATCCCTGCTCAATCAGGGTCATCTAGAGCACATGAATCAGGATTGTGTCCATATACCTCTTGAATATTTCCTTGGAAGGAGGCTCCACAACCTCTCTAAGAAACAATTCTAATGCTTACTCACCTTCACAGTAAAATTCTTCCTCACGTTCAGGTGGAACTTCCTGTGGTTTAGTTTATGCCTGTTACCTCTCATCATATTGCCTGGCACCACTGAGAAGTGTTTGGCGCCATCCTGTTGACACCCTTCCTTCAGATATTTAGATGCATTAATCAAATTCCCTTAATCTTCCCTACGCTGAACAAACCCACCTCCCTCAGCCTTTCCTCACACAGAAGATGCTCCAAACCTTTAACTGTTCTAGTACCCCTTTGCTGGACTTGCTTCAGAAGCTACATGTCTCTCTTGTACTGGGGAGCCCAGAAGTGGGCATAGCATTCCCAGTGTAGCCTCACCAGGGCTGAGTACAGAGGAAGGATTATCTCCCTCAACCTGCTGGCAATGCTTTTCCCAAAGCAGGATACTATTGGCCTTGGCCACAAGAGCACATTACTGTCCTGTGGACAACTTGAGGCCACAAAGGAGAGTAGCTCTCCACAAAGCTACTTTCCAGAAGGTCAGCCCCCAGGTTCAGGACTTGCCTTTGCTTAATTTCTACAGTTTCCTCTCTACCCATCTCTCCAGTCTGTCTAGATCCTTCTGAATGATAGCCCAGCTTATCCTATTTCATTTCATCAGCAAACTTGCTGAGGAGGAGCTGTATACCTTCATCCAAGTCACTGACGAATAAGTTGAACATGACTGGACCCAGTAACACCAGTAGCTACAAGCTTTAGGAATGAGGCTTGAGGGAATGAGATATGTGGTGAAGGGATTAAGGAGCTGTGGTAGTTGCAACATCCTGATAGGGGCTGATGTACTGTTGATGTGGATGATTAAGCTATCATCAGGCAGAGGCCTGTTGGCCCTTAATGCTGCCTCAGCTAGGTGGATGAGGGAATGATGCTAATGTTTCACGGTTCAGCTCCAGGCTTGCACGTGACCCGCAGCCCTTGAGCAGCCTGACCTGAGATAATCAAAACTCTCTCATTTATATATAAAAAATACACAAAAGTGAGAAAGTGGCTGCGCTCCACACTATCTATAATGGCCGCAAAGGGTAATTTGACTGCAGTCTCACCTCTACTTTTCTCAAAAGTATAAATGTGGCATTTGAACTCCATGGCAAACGATAAGAATATTCTCTGCAGACCCTCCCTTACAGACAACTCAATGGGCTTGCTCCTTTCTCTTCTCCATAGGAAGGACACCCCTTTGGTCAGATTTGTATTTCCAACTATGTGGGATGATAGATAGGTGGAACTAAGCTTAATGAATTATTAATTGCTGGTTTGTTGTTTTTCCTTTTTGTCATGGTTTAAGCCGTAAAACATGCAGTTTGCTCACTCACTTCCCCCTCCTTCTTCCCCCCACTCGGGGGGGGGGGGGGGGGGGAAGGGGGGGAA
>JANRGW010048651.1:0-15256 GCA_024733675.1 Psilopsiagon aymara
ATATGAGGAAGAAATTCTTTAATGTAAGGGTGGGGAGGCACTGGAATGGGTCACCCAGGGAAGTTGTGAATGCTCCATCGCGGGCAGTGTTCAAGGCCAGGTTGGACAGAGCCTTGGGTGACATGGTTTAGTGGGAGGTGTCCCTGCCCATGTCAGGGGGGTTGGAACTGGATGATCTTAAGATCCTTTCCAACCCTAACTATTCTATGATTCTATGATTTATTGGTGTGCTGAGTTCTAGATGTTAGTGGAAATGAATTAGTCTGAGCACTTTCCTGAAACAATACGAAAATAGAATAATAAATTCCTGCATTTCTAACAATATATCTTTTAGGGATTGATACTGTAATTACAAGTCTTTCATAACCTGTGTGCCAGTTATCTTATTGAGCTGAGCACATTTAACTGATGAAGTTAAAGAAGTCAAGTAAACATTTTGTAAAACAAGTCAAAGATCTTCTCAGATCTTCTGAGCCACAGCAATGGTTAAAGTCCCGTCCTTTGGGATAGTGGGAGGTAGTTACAAGCATTCAGTGTAGAAGTTTTTGAGTAATTTCCTTTCTGACTTCCATAAATCACGCAGTACTTTAATTGCGAAAGCATTACCAGCAGACCGTGGCCTAAGCAGGATTATGGGTTTTCATTTGTTCATAAGATTAGCCCACATTTTTGTAGTTCACTTAAGATTCTATGATCTTTTCAAAAGCTTTTTCCTTATCTGTAAACCATAATAGTGATTACATTTCAGGCTGTTTAATTATTAATCTTCATTTAACAATGTAATAATTATTTGTGGATATTATTTGATATAAAACATACTTTAGATGAACACTGAGTTCATTTTCTGGCTAAATGAAATGAAAAGTGAGAGAGAAAAAGACAAACATTGGGCTTTTCTCATTTAAGCCTCATTTCTTCCACATTCCCAAATCAGTTGTAAAAATGGATTCATTTTCAAAATTTTATGTTTTACGATGGCACATCCATCCAAAATTGCAATTTTTTAGCAAGTTTTAGAAATGTTTTTTCAGCCTAGTTTGAAATTGGACGGTTGGTTCAGATTCACCAAGTAAGTCATATGGTATTAAATCTGTCAATTAAGTGATTCTAGTTATGCTGAATCCAGCCCATGTAGTTAGGGGGCTTCGAAAAAAAGTGCTTGGAATATTAGGGAAAAAAAGCCACAGTCAAGGAATGGAATAAATAGTCTGAAGCGGCTATCAAATCCTGATCACCAGAGGATTTAAAACCAGCTATGCATGTATCTTTCTTGGTGAATATATGGACCCTGCGTGGGCACATACATATATTAAATGTTTTATTTATATAATTTGTGGCCCTTTATTATGTTATAAACTGATTTTATGTCCTTTTTCTGACCCACTCTCAGACAAGCAGCAGGATATTTAGTAATGTGGTATGGAAAGATGTACAGAAGGAAGTATGTACTGCTTTTGAAGCAACGTGGAACAGAATAGTAAATGAGAATGTGCAGGAGCTCACAGTGTAACAGATATACGTAACAGATATTGCTTGTATCATCTAACATACCACTGGTCAATATTAGAATTTAGTGATGGAAAGGGTATAAAATCAGGATTAGAAAAAACACTCACCTAGACCACCACAGTGAGGAAGGGAGACATTCTAGACTGTTCCTTCAAAGAAACTGGATAAAACCAACTCATCTGCAAAAGCTGGTCCAGAGAAATGTAGGCTGGACCTACTGGTCCTTTTGCAGCATAAGACTCACCAAATGGTGAGGAGAGAATGAAGTTTTCTCTTTCAAGCCAGGATATGATTTAATACAATTGGATGACAGTGTTCTCAATACGAGTAGTCCACGTGGAATGGGGAACAGTATTTAGTATAGATCTTCAGGGACTACAGTATCCATCTGTCAAGTGATAATATTTAGAATTTAGAGATTATTAAACTAGCTGAAAGTTTGCTTTAGCTCATCTTGTTTTGCTGTTGCTTATATTTGTTGTGCCTGTATATTTTATGACTTGGATAAGTAAACAATAAAATCTGCTTTAGCTCTATTTTGTAACTTTTAGTCATAAATAATATTTTGGACATATTTGGGATCCTGCTTGGCTACAAATTAGCCTGCCTGCAGCTTTTCTATATCAGCATTAATGCCATCTACTTTCCATCGAGCAGTGCCAGAGGTACTTGGAGGTCATCCACACCGATGCTAACTAGTTTTGGTTCCTGTTTCATGTTGAGAACTGATGAAGATGTTATATTTCAAGACAGGAGTATGCCTTGGAGAAGACATTGCTGGCAACATCATCTACATCTAATCAGCAAAAATCAAGTGTCTGCTGCTAAATTTGCAGGGTCTGCTTTTTTTTTTTTTTTTTTTTTTTTTCCCCTCTAAATATCCTGGCCCTAAGTTTTAATGTAACTGCTTATTAGTCAAGACAATGAGAGGAGCTTTAAGGGACTGGATGCAATGAACTAGGGGCCCTGTGAGAACATTGACAGCTAAATAAAGCCATGTGAAAGGGGAACATTTAAAAGATTGAATACAGCCATATGATTCAAGACCAAAATAAAGTTGTCATGGAGATGGGTGTCTCCATGTACATATAGATGTTTATTGAAAGACACTGTATGAAGCTGATCTTACTCTAAGATTTATGTTTGGGTGAGGGAAAGGATGTCTTGCAGAGCAGTGAGGATGCAAGGAAAGAACCTCTCCTTCAGTGAGGGGCTTTGCTAGAGAGAATGGACTTAAAACCAAAAGCAAAATGTGCAGCAACTTATCCCAGATCATGCACAAACAAGAGAGAAGAACACGATCAGCACAGAAACTGTACATATAAAATAAACTACCCCACCATCACAGGAATAGGGTGAAAAAATAGAAATCGATTTAAATTAAGGTTAAAAAACCTAATGAATTCACTGTAGACTTATGCTTTAACCAGTTTTTTGTCAAGACATTTTATCACCTGGTTATTAATTCAGTCTGACCTGAAAATGACAGTTTTTCTGATAAAGGCATCTGTAGAGAACAACTTTTACTGAAGCAAGGTTTCTTTCCTTTTCCTCTTTTTCTTTTGTTTTTTTCATAGACTGGTGAAGAAACTGACATAAAGTAACACCAGAAAATTTGGTATCCTCCAGAAAAAGGTAAAAAGTAGGCTTACTGGATGTGTAGCACAGGAAAAAAAGGGTCCTATACCTTTAAGCTGAGGTGGTATCAGCTGGAAACTATGAACAGAATTGACTGGCCATGTCTTCCTGGAGAAAATGTTCAGCTCCAGAAAGAATATTATGAAAAAATGAGAGTATGTGATGTTATTTTTATATCCATCTGCGACATATTACACTCATATATGCACTGCTTGTGTGCATGTGTGTTTATGTGAATATTGTGTGTATATTATACAGTATATAAATGTAATGCACAATTTTTGTTATTCAATGCGTAGTTGTCATTGAAATAGATGGTTATAGAGCTGTACTTGTCTGCTGGTAAGATCACAGAGGAGCTGAGGAGGTCTCCCTAGAGGTACGTGCCAGCTCCCAGAAGACAGTTTATTGCTGTGTAAACCAGCAGAAGGTGCACCACCTCCCATAGGCCAGAACTTTGGCCATTTTTTCATAGGAGGACTAAGACTAGATCATTATGGTCTTAAGCAATATCGTTTTGAATAGAAATTTCCAACTATGAAAGGAATTTTGAAGCTTCCAAGCAATCAGTCACACATAAAAACTCAGGTGATAAGTGTGTATGAAACATCCAGGATATGAATTGCTGCCAGAGTATGGGTTATTTAAGAAGCCTCATGCTAATGTTTTGTGCTTATGATCTCTGCTAAGCAAAGTCACACAGTATCTACAGGCAGGATTTCAGGTGGGCATGAAAATTCACTTGTTTGATCAATTTACCTGTCCAACACTTCTGGTGAAATGTTTATGCAAAACACTTAATGAGTTTCACTACTTTTCTCTCTTCAGCTAGACTCACTATGGTATCACACATCCTAAAGGCTGAAAGGACCAAAGAAGAGCAATACAAATGTTTTCTTACTGCATGTTCAACATTTTTTGCAGGTATCAACCGTGTGCAAAGTTGACACGTTTTTAACCCAGGTTCACCAATTTGGAGCAACTGTTTAGGAGGCCATTGCCGTGAAGATACCTCCAGGTCCGGGGGACATGACTCGCCCAGGGGACCCCAGTGGACTCCAGCAGTCTCTCCTATTCAACCTGCTGAGTGAAAATGAGTGAATGGAGGTAGTGGAATCCAGGTCACTACCTCACATGTCATTTGGTGGTCTTTCAGTTGTTGATTGCTTTCTCCATTGTAAGGTCTTTGATTTTAATCGGATCATTGTGTGCACATATGGATATTCCTGGTGGCCTAACCAGTGAACATAATTAAAAGAAATGATTGCCTTTCACTTTAAGCAAACATCTGGTTTTACTTGAAACAAGATGACTTAGCTGTTTCAGAAACATTCTTGTAACCCTGGATTCACATTTTCATCTTAAAATATATATTTTCTCTGTTCAAGCAGCATGTTAATGTAAACACTATATATAACTGACAACGAAAATTTTCAGAAGTATTTGGTGCTCTGAGCATTAGTGAAACCACAAGAATTATTAAATTTTTGATTTGATCTCTGTAAATCTGTTTCAGCAGTCACTCTGATTTAAACAATTATTCTGATTTATACTCCAAGAACTATAATTTGCAGAAAATGTAACCATGTGAAAACATGTTTTTGTATAGTATATCTTGGCAACCTTGTTTTGTTGTGATGTCATTGCCTTAGGTTTCATGGAAATACTGAGGGAATAAAAGGAAAACAAGACCCTCTCTTTGAAGCGTATTCTCATATCCCCTCTCTTCATCCCTAAAAAGATTTTAATGTCTTTTTTTCCATAATGACACTGAGTTTTCTGTTATTTCTTGACTGACATTATAGTCAGAAGTGTACTAAAGACTCTTATGAAAAGAATTTAATTGAGAGGCAAGGATTTGTCACCTTTCATTTCTCCCTATCAGGTAGGAATCATTGTTTAACAAGCTATTCTGAGATCCCAATGTTTTTTGCTTTCATGTCATTACAGTGCCAGATTCTAAACAGTTAAACACAGGCACATATGCAAGGTACACAGAGCAGAGAAAATGAAATTTCAGACCATTTATCAACAGCAGAAGTAACATTGGAGCTTTCTCCATTAGAGCTCTATCTAATCTGGTTTATTGTAACATCTGAGGGAAGATAACTGTGCTTTATTAAACCAATCGCTCTCATTCACTTCATCACATCTGCTGTTTCTAGAAAAAGATAAAATAAAATAAATACAAGGTTATTAAGAGTAGCCCTTCATTATAAAAAGTAAATGTTACAGGTACGTACAATACCATGAAAAATGGTAAAAGAAAATGTTCTCATATGGAAGCAATCCATCTGGATACACCTAGATATGGTATATGGGAATTTTTAGTACTATTAAAAAGGTTATCCCTAGTACAAGATATCAAAAATATGCCTTGTGTGATTTAAGGATTTTAAACATCTCCAGTGTTTTTACTGAAAGAAAGGAAAAAGCAAGGGGAAAAAGGAGAGCATCACATTCGAAAACATTCCTAACTGGCTTCACATTTTTCTTCTTTCCAGCACCAAGAAGAAAACACATCAGAGACAAGCTCATGCCTGTCAGATGCGATCATATGCTAAAACAAATGACAGCACTTGCTAATTTCATTTCCCCAGCACTTGCATGTGTGCATGTGTCTGACTGTATGTCAGAGATGTTTGGTAACAGCAGCTTTTTCTTATCTGCTTAGTTGTACAATGAACTGTAAGAAATTTTCCTATTGGGGCTGATTCTGCCCTCAGTTTTCTTATTGTTAGCCCTGAGTAATTTCATTTGTTTCAATGTATTTCCTACTTAATTAAGACAATTGTTGGAGAAATGAGCTGTCACTACTGACCCTGTAAATACTATCAGCCACAGTGCTTAACTACTAAGAGTAGTCCCTTTTTGTGCTCTCTACCAGACGTGGAACTAGTCCCATGTCAGAACATGTCTTTTGGCTAGTGCTGAGTCTACATAGGATCAGACAATTAATAGATTCTTTCTTCAAATATACTTTTCAAGGTTAAAAAAAAAAAAAATCACAAATAGTGTGTGTTTTTTTACTAGTAAGAAACACTTTAAATTTAGTCAGTCTTCACAAATCTACTTTTTAATATATTATTATCATCAAAAAATGCCTTTCATTTTGTGAATTGGCAACTATTTCAACTCCACCTGCAAAAGTAAATGAGCAAAATGAACACTGGACATGACCTCACCACTAGTCATATATTGTGTTCTAGCTATTGAAGGCAATATCCCATAAATCTCTACAGCTATATCCATAGATTTGAGTAATTTACCATATTTCCTTCCAAATGCCAGTCATGGACTATGTCTCTAGTAAATCTGGTCTTGGTACAATAAATAAAATTAATGTTCATGTATTAAGAAGAGTTACTCTAAATTATTGCTCCCTCTTTCAGGACTATTGCTTTAGCAGTTGGTGTAGGAAATTAAGTCGTTTTGGGGAGTAGGGAACAGCAAGAGTTGTAGGGTATGTTTGAAACTCAGGTTTA
This sequence comes from Psilopsiagon aymara, assembly GCA_024733675.1. Taxonomy (NCBI): domain Eukaryota; kingdom Metazoa; phylum Chordata; class Aves; order Psittaciformes; family Psittacidae; genus Psilopsiagon; species Psilopsiagon aymara. The sequence continues at coordinate 6,633 of JANRGW010048651.1, forward strand.
AGCTGATCTCAGCCTGCCTCCGCGTTTGTCATGTCAAGGTCCTCTGCAGGTGGTCTTCACACAGAAGCTCAAAAGAGGCCATTTGTGCCAAAATGTGGATTTGGGAGGGGTAAGTGATGAAGCATTCACTGGGAACAATAAAGCTTTCATACTTTCATGGAGAGAGTGGAGACCAAGCTGAGCAGCTTGGAAAGAGTTAGCAAATAGAAGGTGAAAATAAGTAAATAGGTTAAAAAGCAAGTAAGAAAAGAAAGGACAGGCTTTGTCTTTGGAGAAACGTAGAGACAATTTTCAGTAGAGACACCGCTTTTCTTCTGCTACAGCATTGCTCATAAAATAAGTAGAATCCAATCCCAGTTGAAGCAGCAATGTCAGCATCGACAGGTTTTCCCAGTTCTACCTCAGTTGCAATTTATTATTCATTTCAATTGTTGCACCCCCAACTTAAAAATTTCTTCTTTTCCCCAGACCCATCACTTTCTCCAGAGTTGGCTTCCTACCCTGCTGGAACTTAAAACTGAGGGTGAAATCTTGGCACTGCTGAAGTTAATATAAGTTTGGCCTCTGCAGTGATGTCTGGATTTTACATAGATGTTTCAGAAGTTCTCTGGGAGAATTCATGCCTTCATTCAGGCTTTTAGCAGTTAGGTATTAAAGTCTCTTTCTTTCCACTGGCTTACAAGGCACACAGCTTATTATTTGCAATTAGGCACTCATCTTGGATTGCAAAGTGTCATTGCTATTAATTTATTCTGAGTTTCAATAGTTAAGGAGGATCTACGAAATAAATGTCATTGTGTTCTCTAAGCTTTGTGTAAACCTGGGATAGAGAAGGAAGCAATCCCTCCAAACATGACAGATATAGGGTCAGACAGTAAGGCAGACAGTAGTGCAGAAAAAGAGCAAATAATGTGGTGGCAAACATCAAACCACTTTCATGACTTGTGTGAGCTAAGGTCTCTGAAGATTATGGCTATTCTACAGGGTGATATCTTTGACTATGGTTTTTGCTGTGTCTTCCCAATAGAAGATCTATCTAGGTGCCCTGGATCATAGGTTTACATAAGAATGGTAGAAGCAAATGAAGTCAGGACATGGCTTTCTGGGTTAAGAGAGCACACTGCCGGCTCATGTTAGTTTTCTCATCGATCAACAGCCCCAAGTCCTTCTCCGCAGGACTGTTTTGATTCTCTTCTCTGCCCAGCCTGTAGCTGTGCCTGAGATTGCTCCGAATGAGGTGTAGGACCTTCCACTTAGCATGGTTAAACTTCATAAGGGTGTTATCAGCCCACCTCACAAGCATGTCAAGATCCCTCTGGATGGCATTCCTTCCCTCCAGCATATCAACCAAACCACACAGTTTGGTGTCAAAATATTGTCAATATATTATATAAATAATTATAATATAAATTATAATAAAAATATATAAAAATATAAATTGACATAATATGTGCCAAAGTATTCCATGTGAGCACTTCCTGTAGAAGTTGTCTGTGGCTGACTTTGCTTTTGAGCACTGCCACTGATATAAGTATCAGGTGTAGTGTCATTCCCAGGTGACAGATTAACAGTGCTACAAGGAGTTTGCTAAGAACAAGTATACGAATGACAGACCAACAGTGTAATTCAGCTGTTGCTAATGGAGGATTATTGCTGCTTTAATAGAGGGTTTGTCTTCACAAAACTTGAAGTCCAATAATGAGAAAAACCCCGCAATATTATTAAGTCTCATAATCGCTGCTTTGGGCATCTTGAAGTGCCACTATTGCTATGGTAGAGTATAGTCAGGCAATCAGAAAGAAATTGTATTTGGTGGCCTTCCATAATGGGGCTACAGAACTGTTGGGGAGGGGAACAGAAGTTGATGTCAGCTACCTACACTTGTGCAAAGCTTTTGACACTGTCTCACGTGACATCCTTGTCTCTAAATTGGAGAGACATTAATTTGATAGGTGGACCACTTGGTGGATAAAGAACTGGCTGGATGGCAGCACGCAAAGAGTTGTGGTCAATGGCTCAATGGCCAGCTGGAGACCAGTAACGAGTGGTGTCCCTGAGGGATCAGTGTTGGGACCAGTCTTTTTCAACATCTTTGTCAGTGACATGGACAGTGGAATTGAGTGCACCAACAGGTCTCAGTTATTGAATGCTGCTCTGGCTAGAAAAATTGATATCCTCACCAGCTATATCATGGCTGATCTACACTGCCTCCTCTTCTAGTTAATGCCTTACATAAAGAAGACATATGCTTATACTGGCTTATTGCCCTGTCACGTAGGAAGAGGAACATGAAAGAGTGGTTTGAGACACTTACACACCTGTGTCCGTGCCCGGCTATATGTATAATATTCCTTGCAGTGTGAAAGGTGCACCCTGCACTCTTCACAAAGGAACATATTAACGTAGAATATCATTGAGCCATTTAACGCTATAAGCAAGCAAAGGCTGAAAACATCTGTTTAGAAGTACCAAGAGATCATTGCAGAACTGGTAGGAAAGAGAAGAGAATACTTGGTTACCAGCCCTAGCAGGCAGGTCTCAATTCCTCTGCCTTTCCTCTGTTTGAGTTGACAAGCACCAATTGTGTCCACAGGTCTGCACACCAAAATTGCCCTCTGGGATGCGAAAATTAATTAATTTGACAGCACCATGTGGAAGTGGCAGAATGATTTCATTTTCTCCTTCCACAGTTAGTGTTTTCCATTTTTATGGGAAGCAAATAATTTCTGTGCAAAATCCCCAGATCTTAGTGAGTCAGGTCCAAGCTGGAGTACATTAGCATACCTCCATTGCTGTTAAATGGAATTCAGATAAGCTGAAGGTCAAATGAAGCAAACTGTGATCTTATAATCTCAGAACAAAGAGAGACAAGAAGGCAGGTATGCTGTCTGAAATACTGTGGAATTACTTAATAAATTATTTTAATTATTTATTTTGCAGGTGTAATTGATTATTTTCTAAAATTGACTTACAGTGTTGTGCCCTCCACATTATTCCTGAGATGTGTCAGTTATATACAAGACCACATCCTTTTGCTAATGTGTAAGCAGAATGACATACAGAAAGAGTTGCAGAAACAATTCCAGCACTTGTGAATTCCCTTACATCATTCCCTGTACATAGTAAACTGCATTTAACATAAAAAGGACCTGTCTGATTTACATCCTTTCAGCCTGCTCTGGTTTTACTGTCGTTATTACCAAAAACTAGGCAAAAGGAATGAAACAACTAGGATACGACACCAAACTAAAAAAAAAATCTCTCCACTTTCACCCTTTTGACCCCTTTTGGTCCCCAATAGTGTAACCCCAAAGTAATGGTTTATGAGAATACAGTGCCAAGGATCTGTTCAGCACTTAATTAATAATCTATACCTTTAGTGTCATTTATCTGAATTGGATAAATGCAGATTAACTCTGAGGTAATAAACATGATCAAAGAAAGCATTTTTCAAGCATTGAAGCAAAGCGAAGCCTTTTTTGACATAGAATTATTGGAAAGAAACATATAGTGATGAAAAATTAAAACACAATACAAAACTGAACTTTTGATATATATTAAATGGCTGCATATTTTATATATTAAACCACAGAATATTCTGTGAAACAATGGTCCCCTTTTTAATGAAACTCTATTAAAGAAACAGACTTGTCCAGCGAACACATTTTATACCCAGTTAGGTTTTGTATTTAACAGATTCCCACTTTGTATATTTTTCTGTGGTAGCTGCTAAGTAAAATATATATACTCCTGAATATTTGCTTACTTCTGGAATGGGAAATTTTCACACACTTTAGTAACTGAAGAGCTGATTCTAGTCAAATATATAACCCTTAGGGAATACTTCATGTCACTCAATCTGTGGGCATCACCCAGTTCCCAGAGTATTTTCACAGATTTCAAGGGGGCCTGAACTGCACCCTGGGGCCATCAGAGTGCCAAATTTCTAGAGTGACTGATGCTTGGGCTTCATTAGACCTTCTGAAGAGCTGCTCTGGGAGTTTATCACCTTTCACTGGTTACTCAGTCACTCTTTCTTGCTTTTGCAAGTAGGTTAATAATAAAGGTAGTCAATGTTCAGAAAGAAGCATGAGAAGGCTCAGATAGATCATCATGTCACTGTTCCTTGACAAACTACAATACATCTGAGGTGCACCCACTGGCAGTGAGCATACTATTAGCACATGTCAAGGTAATGCAGATTGGCTGTCAGGGACAGAGCATTTAAAGCTAAATTACATTGTATTTGCAAAAGGGAAAGGTGCATGCATGGAGAATTGCAGCAGGTCCATTGATGCCTTTTAACTTGTTGACTAGGTGTTGCCATCAGGGATTTGGGCACCTCTCAGGTTCACAGTTTGATTAGGAGTTTGCAAGCCAAAGGGCAAGCAAAGTTCATAAATTTCTCCCTGATTACAATAAATAAATAGAAGCAGCTTAGAATCTGTATTTTGCCACCTATTTCACCAATTTAGACATGGAGGCTATCTGGTCCCATCCTTACCCATTAGAATCTATGATTTGAATCCTCTGCTCCCATCCCCTTCCTGAAGCAAGGCTGAATCCAGAGCTAGACTATATTGCTCAGTGCCTTTTTCTGTGAATGTTATGAGTATATCCACAGATAGAAATTTAACAACTTGTTCACGGCAATGGTTATAATTAACAATTATCATAAATTGGCAATGCTTTCTGAAACCCTAGCCTAAGAGATAAAATAGTTATTTTTAGCCTCTGGACAAAAACCTGGAGTTCAACCCCAAACCTTATGCAGGGTTTCATTTAAAGATTTTTTTTTATTCTGAATGATCAAAATAATTCAACTTAAATACACAAGCAGAGTTCCAATCAGGGAAGTGTATAGGGAATTATTTTAATGGTGAAGAGTTTAGAAAAGGTGTAAAATGCAAGGCCCAGATCACTGTTCAGGTTAAATCAGCATTTTTCCCTTTGGCTCAGTTGATCAGCAACTTTGCTACATATCTCTGCCATTTTTTACTGAATTCCCATCCCTTTCTGTTCAGTTCAGCTATGAAAAACTGGGAGTGCCTTCACTCCACAACTTTAAACACACTCTCCATTTTTTGCTGTTTAATCTGCATGATGGTTTCATTTACTATGATTCCAGCCTTTTTACCACCTTTTAAAATGATAACAGAATGACAGGCAGAAGTTTTCTGCAAATACTTCCTGTAGTAGCTGATTCAGTGCAAAGGGGTTAGAAAGAGTGATGGCTATTTAATGAAAATCAGAAACTGTCGCTGATGCCATCCTGCTTCCATTTCCATGTTCTTGGAATACTTGTTCTTTAAGTAGCACTGCAGGTGTGTGCAAGTATAAGAAGTAAGCCCAAGCACAGCTGCTGAATGTTTTGTTGCAAGATGCCACAAACTCTGTAGTTGGAAAATGTCATCTTGCTTGCTCTCTCTTGACGCCAGACCAGCTCTAGCTGCGTAATCCTTGGCAGATGCTTGTTCTTAAAACTTAACAGTGGATTAATAGAATTCATATCCTCTATCTCATCAAATATTCTATAAAATCTATATGAAATATTGGCAACATAAGGCCATAAGACACCTGTTATACTTAGTTGAAGTTATTTTCACATTGGAATAATGGATATAAAATATCTATAATGTAAATGAGAATACATGTGCTAGATTTTAAGGCTTTTATTTAGAGAGAATGGGAAAGGGTTCTTTGTCAGAGTGTATAAATCCCGAATCATTTAGTGCCTTTGCACAAAACTTACTGACTGGGCCACTCCAATACAATGGTACAAATCACAATGTACCTCAAGGATTTCCTTCTGCTAAAGGATAGATGAATATTTGAACTTGTAAAATCCCTTTGCCTTAGCGAAACAGCACTTCTACTAAGGAATGTGTGTTCAAGGGTGATTAAGAAGAAAGGTAAAAGGGATCTGTAGAACAATTTCCCTACTCAACATATTCTGGTTATGCATACATTGTTTTCATTCAGTTTTACTTCTGCTGAAGTTGAGTGCTTCACTGAAACATCTAATTCTTTTCACCACTTTATTTACAGAGAAAGATGAGCCTTAAACCATTTGGTTCTGTATTGCTGAACTTTTTTTTGAAGTGATTTTTTCCTTAACTGTTTGTTTTCATTTCTTCGCAGCAGACTTGCAGTATGTGAGAAGTTTGGTTGCCACTGGAGAACCTTGATTATCAAAGCCAATGCCTCTATGGAGTACAAATGTGCATTTGTACTCTGGCATTTGGCTCAGTTTCTTCCACAAGATGAGTGAGCAATTCTCCTTTGGCTAGCCATTAAAATGGAATCCCTAGATAAATTCAGTAATGAACAAGGCCAGCATTTCTCATGGCAGTGAGGGCAGAGAACTAGTTGCAGCTTCTTTTTTAAGACCTGTTAAGTGGACAAGAGCTTAGACTAAACACAGTATCAGGACAGGATACAAACATGGAAAGGGGTGGATTCCGGCATACATGAATGGAAGACATTTAAACCACTATCTTATCATATTCCTCAGTTTGGGGGCAACAGTACAAAATGGACAATGAGTATTTGCTGTGTCTTTGTGGTATTTTCCATTGGCAGGCAGATGTTCAGCCATTTCAAGGAAAGATGCTTTGTCATATGTAACAGTTATTTGGGTAAACAAAGTGCCATAACCACAAGTCTGCCTTCTGTCCCTCCTCCTTTCCCTAAGCGTTCACTGATGAGCACAACATCATATGGTATGGAATATGGCTTTGGTCATCTGGGGTCAGCTGTGTCCCCTCCCAGTTTCTTTTTCACCCCCAACCCACTCTCTGCAGGGCAAAGTAGGGAAGAGATTAAAACTTGATGCTGAGCAAGCTCTGTTTATGAATAGTAAAAACCCTAGTGTGTTATCAGCACTATTTCAGCCACCAGTTTGAACAATATCACCATACAGGTGGCTATGAAGTAGGTACCTGCACCCAGCCAGTTCACACCAGAGTACTCACAGGAGATTGGCAGGACCTGCCAAAGCCTGGAGCCTCCTGAGGCAGCACATAAGGATGCCCTGAAATACCTAAGACAAAAAACACATACCTATTTTAGGCATAATTATGTTATGCATCACTTCAGTTCTTGCCTTTATCTCATGCCTCCCATGAAGCCATTTTGCTGCATTGTGGTGATTCCTGATGATACCACTGCTGAGTGGAAGAACAGCTTGAGAACATAGCAAGCGCTTACTGGTGTGTGCATGTGGGTATATATCTACCTACCCACTGATAATCACATCTAAGCCCGGTTGAGCCCATTTCCAGTCCTGCTAGAGAAGTTTGTGTCACAATCTGTGGATCATTTCTAGAGTTCATGTGTCATCCACAGAGAATTCTACCTAGGTATGAGACATATAGGCAAAGATACATAAAGCAGCAATTTCCAGTCCTGGGACAACACTTGGGGTATCTAGCACAGAGGGGCAGTTTTGACCTGACATCTTTATATCTACTCTGTTAGTACCTCCAAAAAGCATGCTGATAGCCAGAGAAGAGTTTAGGCGCTGAAGTACTTTTAGTGTTGTTGATTTAAACTTTAAATCCTTATAAACATTATTTCTAGTGGAGAATTTCTTTGCTATGAGCAAAGGAAGTGAATGTAACATACATAGTCCTGAAGAATTATAGCTCTTGACATTCTTTTACTGGCTGGTGTGTAGTATTTCTGGCTTCGTATTGCTTCAGAAAGGATTTAAGTTGTATTTAAGGAGCATTTAAAAATAAGAGAGGAAGACAAGTGGAATCTACCTGTCTAGACAACTGTATCTGTATGGGGTAACCCCATTTGGAAATATAAAACTCTGGATGCAGAAGAGGTGATCTCAGGATTTAATCCAACAAATAAATTAGCTTTCCTACAGAATCACAGAAAGGTTAGGGTTGGAAAGGACCCTAAAAATCATCTAGATCCACCCCCCACCCCACCCCCGACATGGGGGGGGGGGGTATTTTGAAAAATATTTGGAAAAAAAGATGCACTTGGAAGTGTGGAACAGCCAACTTTGACTTCTTCAAGGGTGCCTCTGCTGCTGTGGGAATATAGCAACTTCACCAGCAAGCCTGTTCCACCCTTTCCTAAATGAGACTGCTCCAGTTGCTGCAGGTCAGGGAGATCATGCTGGTGACCTCAGTAGTGAAACTCTCCCATCTAGGCAGGCCCTTACTTTCAAACTGTTTGATAATTTATTAGCACCTAAATGCTGTTGAAAATCACATCATTCATAGCTTTAGCACCAGAATAAGCATTAAATGGCTGTCAGGAGGGTTATCTGCAGGAACACGGCTTGTGATTAACACCTAATTATCACTTTCCAGTGTCATCTGGCTAGATAATTAAGAACTGGAATAGGGAAAGGTTTCAGGACAATTTTTGAAATGTAATGCCCTGGGTTCAGCAGTAGCAGTCATTTTTCTCCTTAGTAGCTGGTGCAGTGCTGTGTTTTTGACTTTCAGCCTGGGGACAGCACTGATAACACCAATGTTTTTAGTTGTTGCTCAGTAATGTTTAGTCTAACCGAGGACTTTCTGGGTCTCATGCCCTGCCAGGGAGGAGGGGAAGCCGGGAGGAAGCAGAGACAGGACACCTGACCCAAACTGACCAAAGAG
>JANRGW010048659.1:8691-21305 GCA_024733675.1 Psilopsiagon aymara
TTAAACAGGGGAAGTTTAGGTTGGATATGAGGAAGAAATTCTTTACTGTAAGGGTGGTGAGGCACTGGAATGGGTTGTCCAGGGCAGTTGTGAATGCTCCGTCGCTGGCGGTGTTCAAGGCCAGGTTGGACAGAGCCTTGGGTGACATGGGTTAGTGTGAGGTGTCCCTGCACATGGCAGGGGGGTTGGATCTAGATGATCTTAAGATCCTTTCCAACCCTAACTATTCTATGATTCTATGATTTATAAGGATACGTATTTTTACAACCAGTGATTAGCTCTGTAAATGAACACAAGCCCTTCAACCAAATGTAAGTATGTAAACATGGCCACATACACCTAAAGATTTGTACAAAACCAACAGTTATTTGGCTTTAGTAACTACTTATGTTCTGAACTGAGCAAAGGTGAATCCAACAGCAATTCTAAAGGTGAATCAAAGAGTTTGAGTGGAAGACATTACTGAAACATCGAATAATTACTTCTGAAAAGTCTCTTTAAAAATAGGGACTTGCTGACAGTTCCAGCAAACTTTCAATAGAAAATCTGACCTGACTGAATGTAACAGAGAGAGAAAAGATGGTTATGTTCTGAGAAAGAGCCTACTCACTCAACTTGTACCTGAGTTACCCCAGAATGAAAGAATTCTTTCATCTGATGCATTCAGACTCAATGCACCTTTTGTTTTACATAAAGCCTGAGGTATTAACCTCCTGTCACTTTACTGATACCGTGTTTTATCTCCTTTATAACTTGATCAGAAGATCTTCGTGCTTGGCAGAATGTTCCCTTTAATGCCAGTCAGGTTGGGATGATTTATGCATCTCATTTTTTTTAAAAAAAAAGGACTAATGATTCAGAGATGCATTTATTTTGAATGTCTAAATTCAACTAACTTGAAGAGTGTGATCCTGACAAGTGGTAAGAACCTGTTTCAAAAATCAGACTTCCTTCTTTTTGCATGTACCAAGAACACACAAATGCAAGAGTTGCTTGTGAAAATGTACTGATGGGCTCATATGTAAGTTCAGTCTTCTCTAGAAGCAATATTCTTTGTGTCTGAGGTAAGAAATTGGACTTGAGACCAAGAGTAGTGCCTCTGTAATAAGCACAGAAGGAAATAAAGTAAGTCTCTGCTTTTGTTTCTTGTTTTTTTCCTTTCCCCCTTCCCCTTGTGGAGGCATCAGTATGCTTCCGAAGAAATCAATGAGATGTTTTGGCAATCTGTGGTGCTCGGAAATCCTTATGGAATTCCCTGGTGTGTTTCTGCTTTTGCAGTTAATGGCGATTGCTTGAGAGCAGCAGAGAAAGAAATGCATTTTGTGGTGATCCCTACCTTTCGTTCCTCATCCATTTATCCGAATTGCAATACTGGTCTGTGCCTCTGATTTTATGTGCAGTATACCTGCTGCTGTGATTTTGGTGCACACAAATGCTGACTCTTAGAAGTCTCAAGGTTTTCAGTAACCTCACCTCAAATTCCACAATACCCTTGAAAAGAAGATCTATGATGGCTGGGCTCTAGAGAAAGCCCTCTGCCAGGCTCTAAATACCCAGCTTAAATTTCTAATATGAATCTGAGTCTGGTAGAAGGTCCTAGTCCATCCATTTTCACTTCTGATCTAGCATCAAATACTGCACACACTTATCATCCAGGGACTGTGCAGTCTTCTCCAGTGCTCTGTGGGTCTCTTGCCAGTGCTCTGTGGGTTCCTTGAACCTCAGTTACGCTAATGTTGACTTGTAATCCTGATGGATGCAGTCAGATTTCTAGTCAAATTCTGCATATTTACCCAGGGATAATCGATAACACTCTGGGCTCAGAGACTCAGTGATTTTTTTACTCCTTCACTTGTGTTTCTGTGAACTAAAAAATGGGGATCAGACATTCTTTCTTTCAAACAATGAAGATGGTAGTACTTAAACAAGGATTTGGGAATTACATTTTAACAACAGCTGACAGGGAATCTTCTGTGAGAACAATTTTCCAGTGGAAAATGAGTGTTGTCAGACACCAAGATTTTAGAGGGAGAAAACTTTTTATTTTCCCCTCTCTCCCCTGGGATGATTGGTGGCAGGGATCCTTGGTTGTCTGCTCACAAAGTTCCAGCTTCAGAGGAACAGGGAAACTCTGGAGCAGTTCTCAAGTGGGGATGCACAGCAACCACCTCCCTGGCTGCCCCACTCAGCTGCACCTCTGGCAGTCAGGCACTGGGAAAGGGAAGAAACAGAAAGGCACAGGACTTGGTTGCTCAGCCTTATGGTTCCTATAAAGAACTACTCTGAAACTCTCTTTCTCCATAGAAGCAGCCAGGGGAAAGAGGGGAAAACATAAATGTATAGACAAGGCACCGAATCCCTTCATTTCATGCATCTAGTAATTTAGATTTTCCAGTAGTGTATTTCCAACGCAGAGAACTAAGAAAAAGTGGAAGACAGGCACAGGGTGTTCCTTCAGGTTATCATCTATTTGGGTGGAAGAGTCAGGTGAATTCCTCTGACATGAGGCAGGAGCAGTCTGTGCAGCTTGATATTGGTTTGTTGCTACCGTTTTCTGCCTCAGATGCATCTGCAATTTTCCACATAACTCAAATATGAACAGCAAATGAGACATCTTTTCATAGCATTATATAGCATGGCCACTGATATCTCTGAATCTAACAGTATAAGCTGGATAAGCTTACATGTAATTGAAGGAATTCTGGAAGCAAATCCATTTAATATCTTTTCAGTAGCACTGATGTCTTCCTAATAAAACAGGCAGAGGAATGAACCTCAGGCCACTGTTGCCCATAAAATATGTGAAGGAGATTGGAGGAAGAGCAGTTCTGTTTCAGAGCATATACTTGCACCACTTTGCAGAAACATCTGCCAAGGAGGCCCACTGGAGTGTAAAGCAATCCTTACAATATCCACATGGGTTGTGTGTACTCCTGCTTGGGAGAGAACACTGGTAAAGATCACAAATCTGTGTAACAGCCCCCCTCAGAAGTCTTAGGAAATATTTTTCTTCTTTAACATTCCCTGCACATTGTCTGGGTAGCACACACTGAACATTTTACTGGGCTACAATGGTCCCTACAGCCTGAGCATCAGGTGTTGCAAATAACCTCAGCATTTGCAGAACTACCACAGCAGCTGCAGAATTATTGGTCACTTTGGGCTCACAAAAATAGATTGGATCCTTAAGGCTTCACTCCAATAGCTGGCTCTGATGACAGCTCAAAATGAAATACAGTTAGTGCTATTTCTGTCCTGAGCTAATCTAGGGGAGGTTTTTTTATTCTTCTTAAATATTAATAGCAACATCTCTACAAATGGTCTAAAGTCCAGAATTCCACATTTACTGAGTATTTAATAATAATCCAACCATTCTTCATGTTAAGTGCTATATATGCTAAAGGAACATTTCTCAACTGGGTAAAAACCTGCAGGACTGGAATTACTATCATTCTGTGAAATGGTTCCCTTGGGAAAAATCCTAGAGAATCTGTTCCTGAGAACCTAGTGGAAATGAAAGGGGTTTTGTTTGTTTTCAAAAGCCTGGAATACTTCATTTATTTTTAGATGTCTGGCAATGAATCTGGCTGCTTTAGGGATGCTTAAGTTCTTATAATCAAGTAATGTTGCTTATTTTTCATCCAACGTCAAGATGTCAATGATAGTTTCAATAATGGAGACCTGCCAGTTTGGTTATGTTTTCATAATTGCCAGTGTTAGTCTAATGAAGTCTTGTTTGCAAATGCTTCTCAGGGTTTGGCTGGCTTGTTGCAGTGACAGGACACAATGGAAAAGAGTTAGAAGTTCATATTTTTGTAAAGAAAGCCTTCTGCCTAAAAATCAGGGGCTACTCAATCCAGAGTTCTAGAAAGAGACAGCACACAGTGATGCATACAAGCAGAAACTGAAACTTCTATTTTTTTCAGGACTGTGAAACTGAAACATGACAGTAGCTTAATTGTGCGAGTTCAAAATCAGTTTCCATGATGAATTTATTAACAAATAAGTTAGCGATTTTCCCATAAAAATCGCTGGGTAACTGACTCCAGTGGGAACAAAATCAAAAAATTCCTTTCTGAAGAGCAGTGACTTGAGTTTGAGTCTTTGCTGAAAAGCTATGGGAGAGGCATTATGCATTTTTCATAGAAAGCAATAAAATATTAATTCCTTCTAGTGACTTAGATGAGCACTATAAAAAAAAAAAGTATCAGAACTGGGGAAAAATAACTGCATTATTTAACCACATCCTCTTCATTACAAGTTATTAAAAAGATGTTTGATATTTTGAGAGGAAAAAGACTTTTATAGTTCTGGTTATTAGAGTAAAAAATTATAATCTACTTAGTTTTGGGAGAGAGAACAGAAGCTGTAAGAACATGTTCTCCCTCCTTTCTTTTCCCCGTCTTCTAAAGAAGCATCAACATTATAATTAAGGAATTTTGTGTGACACCTTTATGAGCACATCCCCTGTGCTGGGACAGCACTTTACAAGATTGCTCATCAGAAAAACCCTCAGCAAAGTTAAATCCTATCTCCATAAACACTGACATGCTGGGCTTCCCCTGCATGATTCTAAAGAGGTTAGCAGGGTTTCACCAGCTAAGGAAAGCTGCTTTTATGCCCGTGCCTACAGTTGTACCTAAGTTACTATATAAGGCTTCTCATGAGTACAAGATTGTGATATTTGTTTGTGACAATCATAATGCATTGGGTGTTGACATCTTCACAGCAAGTCTTCACCCAGCAAGGATATACAAGGTTAACTGTATCTCTATCTCATTAAACTCTGACGAGTGATTCAGGAAGGTCCTTGTTTTATTTTGCAGGCAGCTTGTGCTGTGTTCAGTGGTTTTTAAAAGAGTGGTGCTGCTATTATTTCTCCTCACAAGAGCTGAGGCTTGGTTTGGCAGTCATTAGGAAACTGTTGGATATAAGTGGATGAAACAGCTCTAATAGCAGAGATGTCATGGAAAGAGTGTGATTCATTGCTTTGAGCTGTGCACAGAGCTCAAATGTTTGGTTTAATTTGGTGCGAGCTGACAAACTACATATCTATAGTTTGAAACCAGGACTAGGAGAGATTGCTTTTTTCCTTTGCTATTGCTGATCCTGAAACTCTTTCTCCCCTTTTGAGGAGCCCTTCCTGAATGTCTTCAGTTGATCATGCTCCAGTTAGAGAAATAGATATTAGTGTTGTAGACCTGTTCTGGAAGGAGCAACTGGAGCTTGGAGAATATACCCTTTCCTTGGAAAACATACACTTTCCTTGGAACTCCTTACTCTCTAGGAAGTTTTATGAAAAAGTTATCCCAAATCTGCTTCCCAGATCTGCATCTAATGCTTGAAGTTGTGATTCTGCCAAGCTCCAAGTGTTGAAAACTCCTAAAGTAGGAGGACTCATATAGACAGATCTGCAATATAGGTCTCTATTTCCATTGCTGTCTAACACATTTTTCAGGATTCACTAAGTTGTAGCAGAGTAGTGGTATATATAGCAAGGAAAAGGTAATGGCTGTTGTTTCCTATATCATGTGCTTATCTATGCACAAAGGAAAACTGTATTGCTGACAAAACAAGGTAGGCACCATCCACTGCTTTCTCCTACAGTGAACCAGTCTTTTCATCATAAAAAGGAATAAAGTTGTTCAGACATGATTTGCCTTTGATAAATTCATGCTGGCTTCTCCCAGTCACCTTCTCACCCTTCATGTGGCTGGAAATGGCTTCAAGCAGGATTTGCTCCAGAACCTTTGCAAGTGAGGCTGACTGGCCTAAAGCTACCTGAATCCCCCTTCTTGGAAATGGAGTTTGTATTTGCCTTTCAGACAATAGGAATCTCTCTCAGGTCACCATGATTTTGAACATGCTAGAAACTGGCCTTTGAATGACATTGGCAGGCTCCATCAGCACCATAAAAGCATCCTGACTGATCCCATAGAGTTGTGTATATCCAGTTGGCTTAAGTGCTCCCTAACTCCATCTTCCTCTGCTGTGGATAATGCTTCACTCCTACAGACTCTGCTATTAGGGTCAGTGTCCTCAGAGGCCTGAAGTCCAACTTTGCTGGTAACAACTAATGCAAAAAACCCGAAGTAATGAATACCTCAGTCTTTTTCTTGTCCTTTGCTCCCACCTCCCCTGCCTCACTGAGCTATTGGATCATTTATCTATTAGCCTTCCTTTTTCTGTCTCTTCACTTGTGCAGCCCATTCTCATTGCCCTGAAATCTGATTCAGACTGAAAGCTTGTGGTACTCTAGTGGTTTCCACAAAGCCCAGAAGTGAAACAGAGATGATTTTGCAGGGGTAATTCCTACCAGACATTTCATCCTCTCCTTATCAGTGGTCCTTACAGTTTTTATTCAGCTTCTCTGCAATGCCCCACTGATTTTCAGCAGTTTTCATCCAGGGAAAGAGGCAGTTAATCTTACTAGGCTGATGCCTATATCTGTTTCTTATTGTTTCGTATTTGAAGATCATCTTATTGTTCCAGTGGTCAAGAAGAGAAGAATTTATTTCTGTTCTTTATAGTAATTAAGATGGAACGACCATACGAATGGAATTAGTCTGTGTACTGGTTACTGGTTTTTGCACATCAGGTTCCTCTACTGGGTTTTAGTTGAGTCTTGAGTCTACTTGGTGTATACTTAGCAAAAGCAATCCCAAAATACTGTCACTAAGCACAGTGATCATACTACTGTTATCTTAGAAGCGTCTGGTAAAGCCCTCTCCACTCCAGCTAGAAGGTTTCTTGTTGATTTTAAAACTGTTCAAATAACATTTTTTTCATGTTGGTTGTCTACCTCGGGGCTAATTTGCTTGTTTGTTTAGATTTGGAAAGCTGCTGCTGAAACAAAAAAAGAAGAAAGATACTTGGCTTCCTCTGAAATGAAGTTGGTGGAAAATGTTTTGCTTTGCCTGTCAAAAATTATTACACTCACTTTGCTGCAAAGCTCTACTACTTTTCAAGCAGAGAGAGAAAATTTGGCAGGGAGGCTGTTCTGATGTTATGATGTGCTTTTTGCCACCCTTGAAGGAATTTGCTTAATTCATTTCTTTAACATATATTTCCTTAGAGACTTGTCAGAGATTTACTACCAAAATCCTTGAGGATTTCTTAACATCAAGAAGACCAGCTGTTTCCATGTCAGTGGGAGGAACTGTACTCGGTAACCAAGACCTTGCTGCTCCTGTCTGTGCAGGATGGATGGGACAACAGGCAGAAGACTTGAGAGCTGCTACTCCAGTGCTTTCCATGCCAGCAGGCAAGACACTGGGGAAGTGGGAAAGTATGTGTGTGTGAGGTGTAGATGTGGGTGGAGTGGGATGAAAGGAGAGGCAGCCTGAGTTGAGAGAAGGAATGCAGTGCTGCTTCATGGTTAGTGTTATGACCCCTTTTTGGCCAGATGACCTCTGGAAGTCTCATCATTTCCATTACAAGGGTGAACAGAAATCCCTGTGAAAAGGCAGTTAGAAGTTTCAGAAAAGCCACATTCTTTCTCTCCTCCACTTTGCAGGTGGGATTTGGATGGACAGGGTGAGCAAGCAGAAAGCTGTGTGGCTCCAGGGAGCATTATTCCCTTCTGCTTTCTCTCTTGTGTGCAACTGTCAGTCCACCGCCTCCACTCACCCTAACAATGCCTAGTGAGAAAAATGGGAAGATGACCTTTATGGAGACTCTCAGTTAAAGACAGGATAGTGAAGATGCCCTACAAGTCGGGGCAGATATGGGGCTCAGAGACATCACATTTACATGTACAGAAGTATTATCAGTCAACAGGATGAGTGACATACTTGCCACCTGGGGGACAAATGATCTGCATGGAAACACAGTGAGGAGGCAAGATCTTTGTGCAGAGAGGATTTGCTTTACAGCCCTATGTCTGTGTATCTGTCTATGTGGGATGTGGTATAGAGGTGTACCTTAGGATAGTGAGTTCATATTAGAACTATACAAA
Source organism: Psilopsiagon aymara (assembly GCA_024733675.1). Taxonomy (NCBI): domain Eukaryota; kingdom Metazoa; phylum Chordata; class Aves; order Psittaciformes; family Psittacidae; genus Psilopsiagon; species Psilopsiagon aymara. Next base: position 16,649 of record JANRGW010048659.1, read on the forward strand.
TCTCACTAAAGCTTTTCTTTATCATTCTCATTCCTTAGCGACATGCAGTAGTGGCATAAAATAAAGGAGGTGACATTACAATACAGGCAAAAATCTAACCACCTGTTACAACTTACAAGAAGTAACAAATTTCAACATAACAAGTTGTCACAGGTTTTTTTGGGGGCTGTTTCTGGGTATTTTTTGGTTGGTTGCTTTTTTTAATAATGTTTAAACTGGCAGCATGTTCATGTGTCTGTAGAGATGACTTCAGAGGAAGTTCCACTTGCTGACCCCAGGCTTTCAGGGATAGGTGTTAAGGGAAGCTATAGAATCATAGAATGATTTGGGTTACTAAAGACCTTAAGATCATGTAGTTCCAATGCCCCTGCCATGGGCAGGGACACCACACACTAGACCATGTTGCCCAAGGCTCTGTCCAACCTGTTCTTGAACACTGTCAGGGATGGAGCATTTGCCATCTCTTTGGGCAACTTGTTCCAGAGGCTCACCACCCTTACAGTAGAGAACTTCTTCCTTTACAATTAACCTGAACTTCTCCTGTTTAAGTTTAAACCCATTACCTCTTGTCCTATCACTACAATCCTTATAAGTGGCCACCATCTCCAGCAGCTCCAGGGGGTCCAGCTCAGTGCTTGCCAGCAAGCAGACAGTCATCTTACAGGAGCCCCACAATTACGGGATTCCCTCCAAACATCAGCAGGGCCCCTGTGCATACCTAATCCTCTGCCCAGTCCCAGGGCCTCATATTAACTGGCTAGGGCAGCTTGGAGCTTGCCATAGACTTGGAACTGCACTTGACCAGCCTGCGCAGCCCAGCCTGGGGAAGACCCGAATGCTCTCCCACCACCACCCAGCACACAGGCTGTGACCTCTGGTCCTGCTCCAGATGCTAAGCCTCCCACTCATCACTCATCGCTCATTACTCATCTCTCCCTCCCTCTTTTGCCCCAGACCCCCCAGCAGCCAGACACATAGACATGGGTCCCTACCCAGGAACTGGGCTGAGTTCCTCACGCACCTCAATGCCTAGCACTACATGGGGGTCCTGAACCCCTCCAGCTCCAGAGCTGGCTCCATATCCCCTCAGAGGGTGCCCCTGGGTGCTGGCAGCTCATCCTTACAGCACTGACGTACATGACGCAGGGAGTGAGACTGCAGGGAGAGAGCAAAGGAAGGGTTTAATGAGGAGCCAGGACAGACTGCAGTGATCAGGGCAGGACTGTGTCAGACAAGGGCTTGCATGCCATCAGCAACTGCTAACACATGATGCACACCTTGCTATACCCTCTCCTCTCTCTTCACCTCACTTCTCCTGGGCACAAGGCTAGAGGTGGATTATTAACTAGACCACTTAGGAGAGAGTTACAGGATCCCTTACAAGGTAATGTAACCTATTTCTCTTTTCCAGCATACAGCTACATATTCTCACTTTGTTAATATTCGCTCCAAAATTAATAGCTGACAGTGGTGGTGTTTTGTACAATACTTCTGTCTCAAACCAATATTGCATTATATGCATCCAAACATAAATCTATTATAAAACTCTCTGCTGCAATCACCACCAGCTGAAAAGCATTAGAGGTGACACTGACAGCCTGTGCAATCTGATCTTAGCCAGGACTCCTACCAAAGGCTTTCTATACCTGAGCTAAAACCATTTTAGTCACCATGCAGTTGGAAGAACTAGAAGTGCTGTAAATGTCATTAGCACAAAAATGCAGATTTTCCAAATGTCACAGCAGGATTTTAAATAATTGCTTGTCATTTTGGAAATAACGCCCCTTTTTGCACGGAAAGTGAGCTCTGTTGAAATATTTGGGATTTGAGGCACTGAGCCAAACTTTGACAGAAGGATTATGAGCAGAAAGGACTGGGAAATGAGGAAGGATAAAACAGTGAACTGAAAGGCCTGGGAGAGGGTAGAAGATGGGAAGAGAAGGATAGGATATGGGCAGGAGTCAAGACACAGGGTGGCAGGATGAACACTGGCTATCAACTCAGGGACTGCAAGGTACAAATAAATTAAGGGATGGAAACTGAATGATGGAGTGCAAGAGCAAAAGGGGTTGAACAGAACCCAAAGAGGACAAAGTCCAGCTGAAGGGTGGGCAGATATCTCGAAGTCTGATACTGCACAACCTGACATTGGACATAGCGCTTGTATGCCTCAGTAATTCTAAGGTGCATAGCAAACAGTGTGAAACCCTACACCTTTTTTCAGTGGTGAGTCTGCATATTGTTATCTTCTGTTCTACTCACTTGTTTGCTCACACAGCATTGGATTGTGTTGTGAGCCTAAAAATTGTGACTATCTAGCAGGCCAGCATGTTTTTCATTCTGTGATAAATAGTGTCCTGAAGTCCCTGAAATACTTGTAAGGGGTCTCTCTATGAAAGGCACCCAAGAAAAAACAGGATTGTGTGTAAAACACTTAAGGGATTTGGAAAGACAGGTTTAAAAGGAGTTAAAAAGTTACTCATCTATAGGATAAAAGTTTGGGGAATTTATTTTCAGTCTTAGCTTTTTGAAAGTCCAAGACAAATGAAGCATTAAATGCAGTTTAGGTTTGCAGAAGTAAGTACTTGAAAGCTAGGAAATGCTTGCATGAAAGTTTCTGGTGTAACCTGCTTTACCTTCCCCTTCTCCCTTACCACAGTATTGTAACACAGTTTTTAGTTACACAGTGGTATATCTTTTGCCAGTACAAGGACCTGTCTTCATTCAATGCACGGAGAAGATTGTGCTCCAGGAATAGTCCTGGGTGATATAGTGAATGAAACTGTCATCTTCAGCCTACCACAGAAGAGTAATTCTTCCTCCATCAGTTAACAGTAGCACAAGCATCCTATCCAAAGCATAGTGTAGAGACAGCCTGTGTAGCATTTTGTAAAAGTGAAAGCATTGGAAATGATACACTGCTTTGTTATAAAATCATAGCTGCAATCTTAATGCTACAGGGAGAAAGTTCAAGTGTGCATGTGTGAACAGGTGTGTATGTATGCATGCGAATTCATTGTGTTATGACTAATGTTGTATCCCTATAATAACATCTCCACTCAAGTTTGCTGGCTTTTCTTGAAATGTGTAGCTAACAGGGAAATGAGGGAACTTTATATGGAAGAATGAAAGCAGACAGCAGAAATGGGGTGGATGCTTTCCTGGCAGAGAACAGTCAGCATTGCTTCTGTCTGGGGAAAAATGGGAAGTCTTACCACTACCTGTTGTGGCAATGGTGGAAAATGCAGCTTCATGGGTATGTGGGTGCTGTTAGATGCCCAAACCCTACTGACACTGTCGCCATCTGATGCTCTGAGATTTGCATTTACATAAATTGAGAATTCTTCATAGATTTTCTTCCCTCATACAGTGTAATGTGAATACAAAAGCCAATGTTCCATTTCCCATATTCAGTGAAGTCGCTCCTCTTGCCTAGCATGTGTCCAGCATTCTGCCAGATGAAGAAAGTAACATTTCAGTCCTACGCCTTCAGACTAGTGTAGAGGCTGAAGGCACTAAAGAATCTGGCCATTAACATCTGCTACTAGTTGGCTGCTTTGATGTCTGGAAGGATGTTAGTGAACAGATAGGTTTGTTCCTGGTTTCTGGTAAGAGAATAAAACAGGAGAACTTCTGTTTCTGAGTGGTATGGCTCACAGCTTCAGGGCACAAGCTAATTCTGCTCTCCTATCCTGTTTAGCACTCTCACTTTATAGATTCATAACTCTGAGTAAGAAGGGAGGTATGAAGTTGGCTGCAATTGGTACTGTTCATAAATGTAAATGACCATTTCCAATGTGGATGCTCAGCCAGCTATTACATTTTTTAAATTTCCCAATCTATTTATCTTTTTAAACCACTGGGATTTGTTTTACTTCGGAATATTTTGGCTCCTGGGAGATGAATTCTACCTCAGGGCTTTAAAGCCTGCGGCAGTTTATGTTGTACCTACTAGGCTGCATGTTAAGGTGCTGATGCATGATTTCAGAGATCGGTAGTTCACTAGAGTTACTGCAGGTATGAAGGACTGTTTGATTTTCTTCTGGTTTCTTCATTTGATACTGTATTACAAGAGTTCGACATGTTCTCCTGGTTGCTCAGTGTCTCCTTTCAGTGAGTCAGGCAGTCAGTCACCATCTTCAGAGCTCACTGGGCCGGGCCCAGTCCCAGTGGGAGTTTTGGAAATGGGATATGAAAAATATACTGACTTTGATAGTGGGGTCCACTGACCTGCAAGACAGTGAAGAAACTAGTAGGGTCAGAGGAAGGCAATGGTCCATAGCTGGGAAAATGTGCGAAGCAAGAAATAAGGGTAGTACGGCAGCTATGGAAGAGACAATTGCAAAGTTCAGGAGAAGGTAGAGAGACTGGAAAACCCAGAAAGGCAGGAAGTAGATAAGACGTTCTGCACGTTCTAGACAGAAATCTAGATGCCCACTTGGGGTATGTTAGCTTTGGAGTGCTTACCTTGAGGGTTTGGCTTTCCTAAGAAAATTCTATATACTCATAATTTTATGGCAGCTGAAGTGCTATGCACATCCACATCATGTTGATGGAACATAGAATCATAAAATCATAGCATAGTTAGGGTTGGAAAGAACCTTAACATCATCAAGTTCCAACCCCCCTGCCATGGGCAGGGACACCTCCCACTAAA
>JANRGW010048660.1:4056-30955 GCA_024733675.1 Psilopsiagon aymara
CTTTATTGCAGCGCCAGGAGACATGGGGGATACTCCTCCTAACGTGTGTCCCCATATTGCCACACAGGCCATCCTTTTATAGTCACTTGGGCATACATGCGTATTCATGAGGCTACACATGAATTACATCGTTTTCCAGAAAGTTTCCCGCATGCATACAAAACGTGATGGTGGCCTTTGAGAGTCATTTACTTCTTCCAACAACCTTCATCACCGCTGGCAGTCTTTGAAGCACCAGCCTAATTAACATAATAAACATAGGAATCAATCTGTCCCTCAACTTAACAGGTAGCTTAACTGCTCCCATCTGGGACATCTGCTAGTCCCAGATACTCCCCAGTAGATGTTTACACCACCTTAATGGGTTCATTAACATAGCAATCATCCTGTCATTCACTTACCAGTTAGTTTATCTGTGCCCATCCTAGACATCTGCTAGTTCCAGACACTCCCCATCCCAGGTCCTGGTTTTCTATTTTATTTTTCTTACACATTATGTACTAAGGTCCTAAGGACCTAAGACTATCTCAAGCACCTTCAAGCACCCCCATTACAAAGCCATCAGGCTTAAACTTACTTAGAACTGATTACATTTTGTGCTTTTGTGCCTCCTTGTTTTATCTCAAAAGTTATCCACTTACTTCTGACATGATCCCAGAAGTAGCTTATGATTGGTGAAGTCTGAATTTAAGGCAAGCATGAAGGCTTTGTCACCTAAACAGGTTGGAAATACACACATGTAAGTAGAGGCTGTACCCTGTAGTATTTGAAATACCTTTGATTTTTCTTTTTAATATGGCTACTGTCTGACAAAGGGCTTCTGGACCCTGACAGCCCAACCTCTGCATGCTCTGTAGTTTCCATGGCAACAGGCAAGTCCATGGTAAAACTCAATAGACCAATTAGAAAGTATACAACTATTGCCTATCTGGGGTAATTCTACTGACAGAAGGCTTCATAAGATCAGGTGGATCCTCTCACTTAACCACCTTTCAGAAAGGTCCCACAAGAACCCATAAACAGAGAAAAAAAGAGCTTTGGTGTCTGAGTTTCCAGACAGGTTTACACCTTGGTCTTAGGCACAGCAAAAAACAAATGTTTGCACAAACAAAAAATCCTACCATCTTAAAAACGCTCACTGAAGCAAATCCAAAAAGGGTTGCATATCCTACAAGAGTGGAGAACTAACTGTCATTCATTTAATCCTGAAAGCAGTATACATGCTCTTGCTCTAGCTATGGCATGTGAACAATGGCAAGGTGCTAAACTGCAACAAAGAACAGGAGAATAGACTCTTTCTTTCCCCACAGTACTAACAGCTACAAAAACTGAAATTATAAAAATGGGAGAGAGATGAAAATGAAATCTTAGTTTAGCAGCCACCCTCAAGTGACATAAATGGAAGCAGACTGAATTCATTGTCGCTACTCTCCATCTAACCACAGGCAATCGAAGGTGTTCAGTGTGTCTAACTACTAGGACTTTCTGATCTCCTGGCCAGGCAACTTTTTTTGCTGTTGATTCAGAGAAAACTCCAGCAACAAACTTGCCAATGAAGTTTTAAGTTGTCAAGCAGGTATTCTTTATTGCGGTGCTGGAAGACATGGGGGATAGATCCTCCTAACATGTGTCACCATATTGCTACACAAGCCGTCCTTATATAGCTACCAATCACACATACATATTCATAGGGCTACGTATGGGTTACATAATTTTCCAGAAAGTTCCCCGCATGCCTACAAAAATGTGATGGCGGTCTTTGGGGGTCATTTACTTCTGCCAATAATCTTCATCACTGCTGGCAGCCTTTGAAGCACTTGCAGTAGATGCTTATACCACCTTAATGGGTTCATCAACACCACAGACATACAATCACCCCGTCCTGCTACTTATCAGTTAGTATAACTGCAGCCCATCCTGGGCCCCTGCCATTTCCAGATACTGCTTATCCTTACCTCCTGTTCTTCTAGCGAGTTTTTCTTACACTCTTTTTGTACTAAGGTCATAAAGGCCTAAATTACGTCAACTACAACAGTTTATCTTGTACCAGAATTCTCAGTATGTTCTCTAGCTGCACTCTATATTTTTATCTCTGTATATCATGCATCTCAGTAATTTTCCATTAGTACTGTTAAGAAGTCATCAACCTTAACATTACTTAAAATTGATTCTAAAGGTTTATATATTTCATTTTGTAATTTTGTACCCCCCTTGTCTCACTGTGCATAGGTACAGTACCTCATCTTCAGACACAGGGCTGACTGATGACTGATACAACACAAGGATATTGTTAATAATTTGCAGAAAATACCAGATACATTTCTTAAAGCATCATAAAATGACATAAAGGCGCATGCTCTGAGGCATGAGTACTTGACAGGACTTTCTGCAGGTGTGTGCAAAAGCCAGTCAGATGAACTGTAAAGATAGAGGTGCATTTTGCAAAATAAATCCTTAAACTAGATATTTTAGAACAAGGATGGTCTGGGAAGATCTTTGGATCAGCTAAGCAAGTAATAATAGACTAGCTGGCAAATTTTTAAAAGCCAGAAAGAAGTATGACAAATAACATTTGGAAAAAAAAGAGAAGAAAGCAGAGACTGAAGGAAGATCAATTGTTCCCTGTAGTTTCTAAACCTCATTACAGCAAGGAGCATAAATTATCACAGTGAGAAAAAGACTTGCTCCATTGTCTTAGTTTATGAAATGGGCATTTCCAAGCATGGAGGAATGGGTGTCTCCACTCAGCATAGATGACTGCTGCTACAATTCAAGTAGTCTTTACAAATGAACTTTAGAAGATCATGGAAGAGGCAGCAATTTCTATCGTGCTTGGTCAGAGATTGTTCTATGCTTATTTACACCAAACATGCACACAAAGTCCTCTGGAGACCTACCAGAAGTGGACAACTTTTCAAACAAAATTTAAAATCATTATGAATTTCCAGTCATTCCTCTCTTACAATTTGTCAGGCATTCCAAGGGACCTGGCACTACATCATCAGAGCAAATTAATACTTGCTCTCCCTCTTTGCCAATTCCCATATTTTAAGGCAATCTTTAATAGCTCAAACAAAATGTATTTAATGTTACCATCTGAGCTCGAAGCTTTATTGCTAAATTGATCTATCCCTCCATTACTGTTAGGATACGTGACTCTTGTGGTTTTTTTCAAGAAGTTAGAGTCTACCAAAAAGACTCAGAATATGCCAGCATGAAAGGAAATAATTTCTTCCAAAATGAACTCTCAGGTGACCACTGTCCTGAGTAAGTAGAGAAGAAGATCCTCTTTCCTGAATTTTCTTTGACAACAAATTCTTAAAATTTCCAGCTACCTTGTTACCTTGCTAATATGACTGTCAAATAACCTTGTAAGAGAAAGTAATAAACAACATAATTGAAAGCAAGGTGTTAGCTCCAAGTAGCTCTTGAAGAGTGTCTACTTCTTGCTAAATCACAGGAAAACATTAAAAGGTCACAGTGTCAACAGTATATAAGTGCAATAAGAACCTGAAGCTGTAGGAATGGAAGATTTTGTTCATTCTTCATTAGGGACTGAGCTGAGAGGACAAGGATTAACGGGTTCAAACTAAAACAGGAGGAAGTTTAGATTGGATATGAGGAAGAAATTCTTCAATGTAAGGGTGGTGAGGCACTGGAATGGGCTGCCCAGGGAAGTTGTGAATGCTCCATCCCTGGTGGCGTTCAAGGCCAGGTTGGACATAGCCCCGGGTGATATGGCTTAGTGTGAGGTGTCCCTGCCCATGGCAGGGTGGTCGAAACTAGGTGATCTTAGAGTCCTTTCCAACCCTAACTATTCTATGATTCTATATTGCTAAACTCCGACTATCATTACCAAAGATAGTGCAAGCGTCAGCAGAATTTTGACAGGATTTTCTCTGCTGGGCACTCAATGAACCATCATTACAACATATTGTGACACAATGAGACAAAAAAACCCTATGCATTTGTTCACAATAAGCAAGTTCTCACTTTAGATGCAACTTAGCCATTCAATAATTCATATTCAGCTCACAAGAGATTACATAAGACCATTACTTAAGCAGTAGCATGCACTTCTTTAGGGAGAAAGCCGTGTTGAGGAGCAAAACTTAACCAAAACCTTGCACAGAAATACATACAAAAGGAAAATAAAGTCAGATTTGGTGAGTGAAGCATGGCAGTTAATGTAGCAATGTCATTTCAGACCACTAGTCTACAATGATAGAAGTCAAGCACTGAAACAGTTTCCCAAATCTGAAAATGATTAGAAAGTTAAACAACTAATAAAAGAGCTGAGAGAGAAATGTCTGCAAATTAAAAGCGCAACAGGTACATATTGGGAGTTAGTGCGTCTGGCAGCCCAACACATGTGAGTCTGCCACTTCTTCAGGATCTAGGACTAATGGGTAGCAAGGCTGAGTATGCATTCCCAGTAGCTACACATAACACCTACATTGATGTGTATACAGCCAGACATGCAGGCTGATGTGGACAGAAAACAGCCAGTCTTAGGAACAAGGCTAGACTTTCAGAGAGAGTATCACTATCCTTTCATATATAGGAAAGAAAACACAGTGTCTAAAGATGTTTTGCAGGATAATTTAGAAGTCAAAACCACTGCCTTTTACATGCTTGCATATCATTGCAAACAATCAAATAATTTCCAAGTAAAAACCAATGTTTTATAATAGAGTTTCCTTTCAAAATTAATAACCTTCAGGGAACCTTGGCTGGAAAGGTCCTTTCCAACCCTAACTAAGCTATGATTCTATGACATTGGGGTGCTACATGTGGTAAATACGGTATAGAAGATCACTGTTGCCTATTGATGGCACTTTTGTCTTATTAGAGAACTCTGTGCTCTTTAGAAAAAGAGAGATGTTGCTTTGGTAGAAGGGGAGAGCAGGTGAAAGATTTCCACTGCATGAGAGTGCTCAGAAAATCTGGAGCAGGAGAAGGTTTAAACAGCACAGTCTTGGTATCTTCTGAAAAGGACCAGTGGCTTGTAAAAGCTGCAAGGTTTCGTCTCAGAGCAGCTAATGAATGTTTCTCTTAGCTCACTGAAGAAATGCTGACAATTCCATTGGCTGCTCTCTCTTTTCCAGTCAAGGCTCTAACTTCACCTGTGTAAATCACAAAAGCAAGCTCAGCCCTGACATGGCAAAGAGGGGTATGTATTCTCACAGACAGCCTGACTTTGTCTCTTGTATTGTTCACCTATTTTTTTTTATTTATGCCGCATCATCCCTCTAGGGAACTATTTGCAGTTTTCTTCTGGTTGGACTTTCACAGGCTGCAAAGATGCTTCTGGTGACTCAGAGAAATTATGGATAACATTAATCAAAAGTCAGCAAGTGGCAGACCTACTACAGAAACTGTTATCCCAGTTCTTGCAGGAAATGGGATCCAGGTTTCTTTGAGGCTGGCCATGTCCTCTGTGACACACAGACCACAAAACACCCTGTCCTGATTAACAATCAAGTAATAACTGTGAAAAATCCAATTCAGAATGACAAACTGGCATCCATTTCTCGTTAATATGGCAATCATTTGAGGAAGACTACAGAACTTCGTATGTCTTATGGCAGTTTCAGCATCAAACTAAATTTGATCCTAAAATACCAGCGTGATAAAAAATATTGCTGAGGGAAACACAAACAAGGCACCATGTCATAGTATGTACCCATCACTTTGTGCAGTGTTCATTGACTTGTATAAAATGATGAAACTTTATTCCCTAGTGAGAAGTTAAAGTGGCACAGGCCTATTTATAGTGCACGTACACATACACACATGCAAAGAAAACCCATCAATCTCCACAGTGCAACTTTCATATCATTTTTCAGTCATCCTGAGTATTTTTGGTTACACAGAATAGAAATAGATAGCAAACTGATTAACTCATTGACTTGATTCTTCTGTTCAAAATGTTGCCATATTTTGGAAATAACAGAAGACACAAAGGGTCATCCCTTATCTCAGAACTCAGTGCACTGTATATATTTTGGGTTGCACTTTGATTGTCTTGGGTGGCTTTTTCTTTTAACAAAAAAAAAAAAAAATCCTTATAAAGCAACATATATAAAGGATCTTCAGTTCCAGAAAGTTTATGCTTATTTAATGCATATATTTAATCCAATATTAAATGAAACATGAGCTAATACTGTACTGTCTTTAGCACTTCATTAAGCAACTCATATGTAATGTAGTAGAAGTCGCTTGTGGAAGGAGCAGATCAGCTGCTATGTATTGGCTTAAATTTTGCCATCTTCACTAGCCAGGCCATGCAAGTAATTTTCAGCCTGGTGGTCGGGCATAAAAATGACAGGAAAAAATTCTGAGAGCTATAGATATTGGAAAATTCAGGTCCAAAATGCCGTATTTAAATATCAGTTTTAAAATGTACTTGTAGGTGTTAAATACATTAATTTTTAATAACTGTCTACACAAAATTGGCAACAGCTCTTTTATACAGTTCAAGTAACTGATATTTTTCATTTTTCCCAGTTCAGCTGTCCACCTAAAGAGTCACCCAACTCTAACAAGGACTTCACTAGAGTCGGTCTTGCTCCTTCAGGCCACAAAGTTAGTTCTGCAAGTGTTCTCACTCTTCAAGTTACCCAGGAAAGAACTTCTGGATTCTGAAGAAAACTTTACACCCTAATAGCAGCCCTCCAGCTTCGTGAGGAAGGATATTATTAGTTGTGTCAGTACTTTAGCAAAAGAAGAGGACCGTGTCAACTACAAATCACAGATACACTAATCAGAGTAAAATAAATATGATGTTGCTTTTAATTTGAATGCAGGTGTACTAAAATTGTATAATAATAGCATACATGATTTTTGTAATACTGTCAGCCAGGCACAATTTTCAATACAGATGCAAGCAATGTGATCATCTAAAAGGCAACAGTGGGTAAAATTACACAAGGATGAGTGAGAAGACAAAAGATATCAAAATAAGCAAAACAGTAATCTGAAGAGAAACCCTCCCCCTTGTGGGAAGAGAGAGCAACAGCAAATATAAGTAGGGCGGGTACAGGATCTCTCAGAAAAGAAACCAAGTCTATACAAACTCCTAGCAAAAGCAGAAAATTCTAAATTTAAGCCAGAGAGGTCCAGGGAGACCTTATAGCAGCCTTCCACTGCCTAAAGGAGGCATATAAGAAACCTGGGATCGACTTTTTGCAGGGGCGTGTAAAGATAGAACAAGGGGAAATGGCTTTAAACTGAAAGAGGGGAGATTCAGATCAAATAATAGGGAAAAAATCTTTATTGTGAGGGTAGTTAGACAATGGCACAGGCTGTCCAGAGAAGCTGTGGATGTCCCACCCCTGGTGGTGCTCAAGGCCAGGCTGGATGAGGCTTTGAACAGCCTGATCTAGTGGGAGGTTCTCCCTTCCATGGCAGGGGGGTTGGAACTAGATGAGCTTTAAGGTCCCTTCCGACTCAAACTATTCAAAGATTCCATGATTCTATAAGTAGGTAACCTCTTAATATTAACAAGGTCATTATTCATAAATTATTATTATATATAATACAAATAATATACAAAGATATATAAAATAGATATTTAAACATATAGTTATATATTATATATTTATAAATTGTATATTTTTTATCTAAATATATAGAAATAAATATCTATAATATTAATAGACTTTATAATAATATATTATTTTAATTATAATTTAAACAATTTATATTATATGGTAAGCCATAATTTTATATTTAAATATACGTGAAAATCATGTTTCTTTTCTGACTTGTCAATTGGTTTCTTTCTTCACAGCAGAGCTCTCAAGCAACCTTACATACAGAAAAGCAACTGGTGATTAAAGAGCAAGTTATAAAACAAACCAGCAAGTCTACTGTAGAGGGGAATTACTGTAACAGTAAGCTGATGACCTATCCAACAGGTTTTGTTCTTGTTGCTCAGACCAAACAAGCATAAATATTTAGGTTACTAAAAGAAAAATAAAGCCAAAATTGTTTGTACAAAAAGGAGAAGATTTGCTAGAACTGGGGAAAATAAAAATAAAAATAAATGTAAAGGAATGCAGAAATGAGGAGGCAGTTTCTAGACAGGGTGGGAAATGAGGAAAATTACAAGGGGAATATGTAGTAAGTTTGTGGCAGGGCTTTTAGGGAAAATATTAAAAGAAATGTTGCATTTGAAAAGGCACTGCTGGCCAAGGGGAATAACAAACAATCCCTGATGACCATATCCAGAAAGGGACACTTACTGCCCAACATCAGCAGTTTCTTCCCTGGTACACAGCACCATGGCAAACTCATCTGTGTCAAGCTGTGAGCACAAGGGACTGTTCTTTAAAAAATAGAGACACTTAACATTGACGGGAACTAGCTATTATTTGTCATTCGAAGCCTCCTTTGAGGATCGCAGCATTCTCTTGTGTTTCTGACCACAGACATGGTTTAAAAGAGTCCTTAATGATGTGTATAACAGATAAAGGAATTCACTGGTCTGCTGTTCCCAGTTTGAAAGCTTTGGGGTTCCATCTAGTGCCTAATGCAAAGCCTGATTTGTCTGATCAAACCCATATGCCAAAGAAGACTCGGTGTACTTCTCCTCCTAACAGATCTTGACCCTATGCTCCTTGCATAATGATTTGTTTTCTCTAATTCCTAAATGTGTTGAAACAAAGATCCTTCATTATTGCATACAACTATGCAGCCTTGTTGAATTAAAATGATCCCTGAAAGCAACGAAACCAGACACAAGTCTCCGAAGGCCACAGACACTTAAGAAAGTTAAAATTGGACAAGAAATATACAGCGCCTAGGTACATGCTTTTTCTAATAATTTGACATCCAAGACAGAGTTAGTTTACAAGTAAGTGATTATCTTAAAAAAGACTCATGCCAGTCTTTCTGTAAAATACTCACTTCCATGCTTCCTTCTAACTACCAGTTATCTAACCGCAAGAAAAACAAAACCAGCTCAAATCTCCAACACCTTTCAGCAAAAAAGTTTGAAGTAAGGAGGGGTGTAATTTTCAGAAACTGAAATTTCATGAGGCAAGCCTCAACATTTTTGCTCACATTCAATAAATCTTAATGTAGTTTGAACCCCATTGATCAACAAAACGTTGAAATAAAAGCCACTGATTTGATTTGTTCACCTTTCACATTACAGTTAGAACAAAGTGTTTTGCTGTATATGTTTGTAGCCCTACAGCACTTTTTTCAGGACATGTAATTCTCTCATAAATTTTTGAAGTATTTTCTGTTCCAGACTTTACATCAGCTTACATTCACTCATCCAAGTTTCACCATCACTCAGAAAAAACTCTGACAGTATTTATCTCTCAGAGCCTTTTCTCACTTATTTGAGGACAAGAGATTTTGAAGCTGTCAGACTGATTTAGGATTTTGGTCCTATTGGCAATGACAAGGTGAAGCTGTCATAAGCAGAACAAAATTATTTTAGTACACCCCGCTCCACAAATCAAGCAGTAACTGTACATTTTCTCATTTCAAATGCCATCAGAAATAACCATTTATACCAAAGATCTTTCACTGTCCAAGAAGCTAATGTAACTCCACTGAGCCATGTCCTCACAGGAAATTCTTTGAAGGCTCAGCTCATGTCTCTTTCTCCACCTCCCATGCCGCTGAGCAACACTGAGGCCCCAGCCAGCTTCTGACTTGGAGGCAGACCGCTGTCTGCTCCTCACCAGTGGAATAGCATACCTTTACCTTATCCGCACTATAAACTACAGCAAGCTTCCCATCCACCTCACCACCAACAGAGAAACGCTTTTCTAAAGATGAATTGCACTCAGTGTTCAGTTTGTACACTTTGTGTTTTGGCAAGCAACGCTTATTCTGGCACAGTCTCACCATGTGAGTATACACAAATGAATACATATTCCTTTTAAGCAAAGCCTTGGCTTACAGCACAATATAGTGTGTCAGGCATTTAAGCTATGAAAGGTAGTTTCAGAGCCTTTTTAACGAAATCTGGAGTAGCAGGGAGTATGTCCTCTTTAAAAAGCCTGATGTGGGAGGAGAAATTCCCAATCACTATGTACTTCTGTAAACTAACAACAATTCTTCCTCAATATTCTTAGTTATTCAGTTTCCTGCTTGATATATAAGTGTAATATACACTCACTAAACCTGACCAAATAATGAAGGAAATAATTTATTTTAGACAGCAAATGATGTATTTCTTAATGCTATGTAAAAGTGTTCATAACACTAGCTTACCTCACCGCTATGAAATGGAGTTAGCAAATACTTACTCCCTGCTTTTATATATCTCACACCAGTAAATGTCTGTGCACACCCCAAATAAGATGCTTTTGCTTGTGAAACCACTGTCACTAAAATTCTTAAGTTCATGCTTCGCAACAAAAACAAAAACTGAGCAGCTATAACACAAGTATGACCACAATTATGTAATATATCACATGCTATTGACACATGACAGCCATATGAAAGCTCCATTAATTTTCTCCATAAATAATTTAACATTACCTCATATTATCTACATCAGACAAATATTCTGGGCTCATTGTTGTGTTGTACTTGAACAGGATGACTCACAACTGCCTAGTGGAGGCCAAGGAATTCTTGGAGCAATGAAAATCTCCACTCCATTACCACATCAGACTAATTGAGAAACTTTAATAGGGTATTTTGTTAAGTGGTATTTTATTAGCAATAACAAATATATTAGTGAATATTTTCTTCTCATTTGTTCTTTGATCTATCATTATGAGTTCAAACACCTGGAGCAATAGAGCAACAAAAATGGAAACTCTAATACTTTATATGTGCAGTCAGGAGCTAGAATACAGTCTCAAATCTTAGAATACTAGCAGCTCTGCAGAAGAAGTTAGATTTCACAGAAACCCCAGCGAAAGTCACCTAGGAAAGCTGTAAACATTCACTTCTACATATCAATGCAAATAGCTTATTAAGAAACACAGAAGATTTAGAAAGCTTGGCGTCAACAAAGAGGTGTTTCCAACTAGTGGTACGAGGAATTATTTCAAGACTGACAGATTATGTCATGACCCAGCCACAACTTGATCCAGCCATTCCTCCAGCTGTTCACCCAAAGGAAGAGCTCCTGACAAGGAAATTGTACCTTACTAGGTAGCCAGTGAAGATAGGTAAGCAGGTCCAGAAGGGTGAACCACAGCACAGAAAACAGCAGCATCTGTATGCTGACTACTTCATAGCTCTGGATATGCTGTTTGTCCAGAAGCTCCAGTGTGATCCAAAAGGCCCTATTTTCAGAGAGGCTTGGCATCTGTGATGTTCAAGATATGGGGTTCCCAACAAGTGCTTGAATTTCCTGGAAAACTTGGATCTTTAATGTAAACAAAACTTGGTTATTAAACGATTTTTTACTTTTATTTTACTTTCTGCTTCTATTTAAAAGCACAGGTAGAAGCTACATATAGATATAACAGTATCCTTTCAGAACTGAAGAGAGTTTTGGAAAACCACAGCCAGCGTCATACCTTGATGCTAATAGGAATGGAGACATCAACCAAGGAGTATACAGGGAGGTTCAACAAGCATGGGGAATATATACTGTCATCACACCCTTCCAGCCAGAATTGGCTAAAAGATTTCATGGAATCTGCTGTATCAGAAAATTCAGTTTGCTAAGAATCAAACTGTTTCCTGAGAATGCTCTGATTTTCATTGGACATTGTCAGCATATTTAGCCCCTTTTATATCACAGCAAAGTATTTCATTCTGAAAGCTCTGGCAACAATGCTGAACCAGGCTTTGCAAACAATGCTTTGATAAGGCCATTCTGAGTTTCTTGACCCTTGAAATCATTGAATTTTAGAATTTACACTGCACAATACATTCCAAGTTTGCTTGTGTTCCAAATACTGATGACAAAGGACTCTCATGTTGCAGAAACTGATGCATGCACTGAAATCTGCCAGCTTTTTCTCAAAAGATTAGTTTACTAAAGGAAGAAGGGGACAACAGAAGATTAAATATACATATGACATTATTCAATTGCATGCTTACTATCTCAGTGCTTTAATGAAGGGATCTTTACATGTGCTTTCTTTGCCACTCACAGTAGAAGTCTACAAGGCAGTAAGTATTTTATTTGGAACAGAAGGCATTTGCAGGTTTACTCAGTCATTGCACTAAGCATCACTCTAAATCCATTTTATATGAGGAACTTACACTGGCAACAACAGGTCTCTTTTTGCTCAACATAATCTGTGACCTCTAAATTTACAATTCTATTTCATGTAACAGTGCATGACCTGAATTATAGAATGTTCTCACTTACACCCCTGTATTAAGCAATATGTGACTACCAATAAAGTAAGAGTAATTTAGAAGGCACCTGAGAAATGAATGAGTAAAACAAGACATGTAGCTTGGCTACAGACCTCTTCTAAACCACTGTTGCCACAACAGCTAGACAGCATCCCTCTCCATCCCAGCTCCATTTGAGATTTTATTTGCCCACTGGCCTCATAAACTCAGAAGCCTCAATACCCTGTCAAAGCCTCTCGTTTGCCGTGGGATCTAGAAACTGCGGGTGCTACATATGGGTGTCTCCCTCCGCTACAGATCACTACTGACAACTTGGAACATTTCACCCTGCACACAGCAGCCAAGCTTAGCCTGTCTGATAGCCAGCTTCATTAGGCAGAGCAAGAGATCATAAAAAAAACTGTCCCACTGGTCTCCAGCTCCAGTGCGGAATGAACAGGAGTCAAAAATGAAATCTGAGACCTTGTGATTTCACTAGGGTCTTATGCGTTTAAGCATGCTCTTAATCTACCGCTTACTCTACACACCCTCATGTGGCTAGCACCGTTCACTACAGGATGGGTTACGTCGGTAAACGCTACTTCACAGCTGAAGCAGAATTAACAGTGTATGCTCAGTAACAGAAACTCCAATTTCGGGAACTTATTAAGTGCCCATCCAGGAGTAACTGTTTGGACTTTCAGTGTCATAACACCAAGTCTGAGAAAAAAGCAGTGCTACCAGGAAGTCAATAACTGAAGCTGCTCAAAGCCAGTGATTTTGTACTTTGCACTGATTTCCTCTTTCCCATTCCTCTTTCTTCCCTCTCTCTTCCCTTCTCTTCTCCCCTCTTCCTCTCACCTTTCCACTTCCCTTCCCTCCTCTTTTTCCCTTTTCATTCCTTCCTGCTTGCCTTCCTGCCTTCTTCCCTGCCTGCCTTCCCTAGTTCATGAAATCTGATAATCCAGAAAGTAGAAGCTGAGAAAAACAAATTCCAAGCCAATAAAAATAATTTTAAAAGCCCAGGTACTTAACAAGTTATTGAAATTTCATATCTGTATGACAGGTGGGTAAATCTTTTAGTGCTTTCAGCAGTGACTCCTAAATTCAAACCTGTCCTGCAGGAAGATTTGATGCTGTGTCTTTCCCGGTCTTTTAATGCAGTCACACATAACCAAATGCTTCTTAAATTGCCCATGGCCAAAATTATAGCTTCCTGTGCAGAAGACCAGAAAACACCAGGACCACAGTCCATCTTGGAAATGCTTTGAGGGGAGCTCACTGTGCCTGATAACTCTGCATAGAAGTCTAGCTTCTTAATTTAGTCCTCCAGTTTAAAAATCTAAAAAGATATTTGGTGCCAACACCTCCCTTTCTGGCCTTTCATCCTTTTTTTTCCTCACTGGATTTAGTATGTTGTGACTGGTTAGACTTTTAATCTCAAGGGTAGAATCTTATAACACTCCACCTTAGGAAAATTCAGATTTGCTCCACTGATATCTCTCATTGTCATTTCTAAAATGAAGCTTCCTGTCTCATGGATTATAACTATTCAAGTTCAGCTAACATTAAATTGGAAGCATTACTGGATAGTTTATGGGGTGGGTTCTACTTAAAATCTCTGCTGAAACCAGCTCAACTGAACAGGTTCTCTTAAATGCGACAGAATATTTTTTACTGTAATTTTCTCCAGCTACAGACAATCTAAACGCTAGAATCTTTTGGTTCTCTGTAGGTTTATCTGACTTATATGAACTGCAGTCTGCTTTTGAGAAGAAGAGGGGTTTTTTTTACTTTTTTTTTTTTTTTTTTGCATTTTCAGTTGATTATCTAAATAGAAATTACCCTGTATGCTCTCAAAGAAGAAGATAAATTTATTTCTATTAAAAAAAAAAAAAATCAACAAAAAAACACACAAAACACCAAAACCCAAAAACCTCTTCAGGAAAAATATTATTATTTTATGATTTTACAAGAAATGAAAGTTTTTCCACAGGGTTAAGGGTGGCTATTAAGCTTAATATTTTAAAGCTGCACATCTATTTTCTACTGCATTTTCTCCTGATGTTTGGTACCCACAGATTTTTCAGCTAAAATAAATTACTGTCCTTCAATAACCCACTAAGCATTACAGCAGATACAAATCTTATTAGAAAAGGGAAGTTAGAAATACAGTGTTGAGAAACATAGGTTTAGTTTACTCAAAGCCAAAGCTGAATCATTTAGATTGGAAAAGACCCTTAAGATCATCAAGTCCAACCATAAACCTAGCCCTGCCAAGTCTAGCACTAAACCAGGTCTCTTAAGTGCCATGTCTGCACCTGTTAGTGGCTGCACATTTAGAAGATTACCTGTAAAGATATTCATAGTCAACCTGTTGCAGAGTATATGAGGTGGGGAAAAAAGTATCTGATATGCTGCTTTGGACACCAACTAGCAATACACTGCATAAGAAAAAGCAAATAAGCAGTAAATGCAACATCAAATACACTTGATTTCTTTAATTAGCTGTAAGACAAATGTGCACTGTAAGACAAACGTATGAATTTTGCCTGGCAGTTTGGCACGCACCACAAATAATTGAGTTTAGGATTCCATAGCAACTTAAATACCTAACAGTGGACATTTAATACTTCAAACCCTATGTTCACATGCAAACGAATGCCGAAAGGAGGCACAGAAATACTTCAACTAATGCTATGCTACAATAGCCAGTGTAATAAGATCATCTGCAGGATACAAGCTTTTAAACAGAGTCTAAAATGTCTTTACTAAATTTCCTAGTTTCATGATAGAAATGCTTTTCCAGCCATTGAAGTGATCATTAAAATACAGTTCAAAACACAGACAATTGGCCTATTGCTCCATATCATAGTTTAGATGAGTAAAAAATGATGGTTAAACATAAAAAAGGGTAACGCCAGAATATTAAGTAATATTCCTAATCTTCAGGCTTTACCAGGAGATTGGTATCCCTTTTTTTATAGGGAAGAATGTAAATTAGTAAAGAACAAACACTTCAGTGACTACTACCAACCACTAATCTGATTTTTGCTCTCAGCTGAAGGAGGCAAATCTTACAATGCATTATAATAATCTTTTCAGGTGCTCAATGATTGTTCAGAGGGAAAAAAAATTATCTGCAACTACTTCAGGCTTATAAAAAAACCTTAGCTGTAATAGACATCTTCTATTTCAGTGATTTCACGAGCTGCGATCAGTATACCCAGATTTTTTCTGTCACACTGGTACGTAATTCTACTTACATGCATCACTTTTCTTTATGCAAATAAATGCTGAACCAGACTTTCCTCTTAACATTTTTTCTAACTGCCCGGGGTAAATAAAGAGTACAAAATTGGATTCATTAGGATAAGACCTTCCAATCAACTTGCTAGGTCTGGATAGGAGAAAGTTCTATATTCAAATGTTAAATGTGTCAAAAATAATTTTGCTTCACATTGGAATGAAATCCAGAGGTGTAGATTATTACTAAAGCAAATTAATCAGAAACAGGTAGGCACAGCTGAAAGGCAGATATAATCATACGTCTAAATTTAAATGTGGATATTTTCAGACTATGATTCAAGAAACAAATGAACTACCTTACACATCCCAGAAGTTCAAATATGTTTTCAATAGCAGACATTCTCTGCATTCCCTGTCCTACACACACTATGTTTAAATACAGTGATCCACATTACAGTAACACCTTGCCTTGCTTTCATGATGCCAGAAAACTATTAGATGATGTTCATTGTGCTAACGAGAAAGAATTAAATGAGTGGGGAAGGTGGGGTTATTTCATAAAGGTCTGAAGGTTTTATGTCAAAGGATGCTACCTTCATTGAGTTATTCTCCTGTAACCCACATGGCTACAAAAACAAAGTGCTTAGGTTATCTTTATTACACAGTGGCTGTACAGCACAGCTACTGCTTCTCCTGTGATGTGAAACATCAGTAAAGCAAAATCTAGCAAAGAAGGTAATAAAGAAAGGCTGTAAAGAAAAACTGTTAGCATGCTGCGAAGAGGTGCTGTTAAATGGTAAAGATATTATCTGCAGTTGAAAGTGTTTAGGTCTGTGTAAAGACATTGTATCTGACAAAAAAGGAAAATTAGTCTTATTTATGAATAAAACATCCTCTGAATCAGTAAAAAAAAATGCAAGTAGGGGAAATTAAAGAGAATTTTTTTTATTAAGAAACATACTCCTATATTTTCTTATAAAAACATATTCAGAAATTTCTATAGGTACACTGGGGATAAAAGAAAGAAAAGGGAAAATGTAGGCCCCCTCTGGAAGGAAATGGGAGACCTGGTCACCTGCGACATGGAGAAGTCCAAGGTGCCCAATGACTTTCTTGACTCAGTCTTCACTAGCAAGACTCCAGAGCTCCAGCCACATTCCCCAAGTCAGAGAAGGCAAAGGCAGGAACTGAGAGAATGCAGAAGTGCCTGCTGTAAGACCAAATCAAGTTCAAGATCATCTAAGAAACCTGAAGGTGCACAAGTCCATGGAAACTGACAAGATGCATCTGTGGGTCCTGGGGGAACAGGCAGCTGAAGTTTCCAAGCCATTATTTGAGAAGTCATGGAAGTCCAGTGAAATTTCTGGTGCCTGAAAAAGAGAAAACTTGCTTCCCCTTTTCCACAGTTTCTGCTGACTGGAAAAATAAAACCTCGATTTTTAAAAAGGTTAAAAAGGAAGGCCCAGGCAATATCAGACCAGTCAGTCTCACCTTGGTGCCCAAAAATATCATGGAGCAGAACATCCTGTAAATTATGCTAAGGCACATGGAAAGGGAGGTGCTGATTGGCGACAGCCAACATGCATCACCAAAGGCAAATCATGCCTGACAACTCTGGTGGCCTTCTAAAATGGGGCCACAGCATTGGTGGGTAAGGGAAGAGTAACTGATGTCATCTACTTTTACACTGTCATTTGACATCGTCCCTGTCTCTAAATTAGAGAGGCAAGGACTTGACTGATGGACCACTCAATTCCATGGATATGGAATCGACTTGATGGTCACACTCAAAGTGTTGTGGTCAACAGCCATATGTCTAAGTAGAGATTAGTGTCAAGTGATGTTCCTCGGTGGTGGGTATTGAGACTGGCTCTGTTCAACATTTTTCTTGGTGATATAGGCGGTGGGATTTAGTGCGCCCTCACCAAGTCTGGCAACTACACCAATCTGTGTGGTGTGTTGACACACTGGAAGAAAGCAATGCCATCCAGAAGGACCTTGACAGACTTGAGAAGAGAACCAGTGCAAACTGGTTGTGAAGTTCCACAAGCCCATGTCAAGCTCCTGCACCTGGGTTAGGGCATTCCCAAACTGGACAGAGACTGGATTAAGGAGAAGGACTTGGGGGTTGACAAGTGTCTGTCAATTGACAGGACTGACAATTGTTTAATTGACAAAAATTTCAACATGAGCCGGCAGTGTCCACTTGCAACCCAGAAAGCCAACCATATGGTGGGTTGCATCAAAAGAAGTCTGAACAGCTTTTGTGAGGCCCTACCTGCAGTACTGTGTTCAGTATTGGGTCCCCTGGCAGAAGAAGGACATAGACCGGCTCAAGTGAGTCCAGAGGAAGGCCATGAAGATGACCAGAGGGCTGGAGAACCTCTCCTATGAAGGCAGGCTGTGAGATCTGCAGTTGTGCAGCCTGGAGAAGAGAAGACTCTGGAGGGACCGTAGAGCAGCTTTCTAGGACCTAAACGGAGCCAACAAGAATGATGGGGAGGGACTTCTTACAAGGGCCTTTAGGAACAGGGCAAGGGTGGATGGCTTTAAACTGGAAGAGAGTAGTTTTAGATTAGATATTAGGAAGAATTTCTTTACTTTGTGTCATGGGTTCAGCAGTAGCAGTCATTTTTCTCCTTCTTGGTAGCTGGTGCAGAGCTGTGGTTTTGACTTTTGGCC
This sequence comes from Psilopsiagon aymara, assembly GCA_024733675.1. Lineage (NCBI taxonomy): Eukaryota > Metazoa > Chordata > Aves > Psittaciformes > Psittacidae > Psilopsiagon > Psilopsiagon aymara. The sequence continues at coordinate 22,264 of JANRGW010048660.1, forward strand.
TGGGAACAGCATTGATAACACCAATGTTTTCAGTCACTGCTTAGAATGTTTTGGTCTGGCCAAGGACTTTCTGAGTCTCATGGTCTGCCAGGGAGGAGGGGAAGACAAGGGGAAGCAGAGACAGGACACCTGACCCAAACTGACCAAAGAGGTATTCCATACCACAGCACGTCATGCCCAGAATGTAAAAAAATGGAGGGCAGAGACCTGGAAGGGTTGATAGTGCACTGCTTGGTCGGGCTGAGTATACGTGGTGAGCAATTGTATTCTTTTCCCTTGTATTTCTCTTGTCATTATTATTATTGGTGGAAGCAGCAGTGATTTGTTTTATGCCTTAATTACTGAAATGTTCTTATCTCAACCTGTGGGAGTTGCATTCTTTTGATTCTCCTTCCCATCCCTTCGGGAGTGGGGAGAAAAAAGAAGGTGTACTGAGTGAGCAAAACTGCGTGGCTCAGAGGCTTAAACCACGACACTGTGAGAGTGGTGAGGCACTGGAAGAATCTGCACAGTTGTGTTGTGTCTACCCCATCGCTGGCAGTGTTCAAGGCCAGGGTCTTTGATCAATGTGGAAGTTGTCCCTACTTCTTTCTACACCTAGGGTAAGATGTCCCTATTTAAGTCAGGGGGGTGGAACTAGATAATCTTTAAGGTCCCTTCCAACCCAAATCATTCTATGATTCTACTATTTTATGAAGACTTATGAAATTTTAGTTTATAAAAAAGATGGACGTTTATAAGGCTTTAAAGCATCATTACAAGGAATCTAAAGGGAGTTTAATCTATATTTATATATCAAATAAATTTGTGCTTTTTATACTGAGTTTTCTTTCAAGGTTAAGTTTTAAACAAATGTAGAAAAATAAGTGCTCTAAATCTGTCAAAAGAAAACTCCAAATTAAAAAAGCACACCTCACTTTTTAAAAGCCTTGATGCTGTCCATCATCAGCAAATGCTTTAATGGCAGATTCTTGTTTCTAACAACTATAATTAAAATTCACTATCTCTATTTCTCTTTTTATTGCAGTGTCCAGAACAACAGATTTTTAAATTCCTAGTTCTGGGTCAGTAGTCACTAGTGTTAGTGGACATATGACATGAGGACAGACAAAAAAGACAGAAAAATATGCTTATGGCACAGGTCCTTTCTGCATGCTAGACAGTAGAGTGCCCCTGAAGGAACCATCACTCTTCTACAGTTGCATACAGCCCCTTGTATTACGCTACCTAATACCTACTTCTGCTCTTTTCTAGCACTCTTTTGTGTCAGTACAACCTGTGTTTTATCTCATCTACTTATTCTCTGACTCAATGTTAGAGATTTTGTACTAGTTCATAACTCATTTCAATTAATGTCAGCCTTTTCACCATTTGTCAGCAGCCCAGTTGCAAATCGGCTTCTCCGCGCACCATTTTTTCCTTCAGCTGACTGTTTTTTCATAGAAAAGATATGTTCAGATCATCCTTAATTCTAACTGCTTTATGCTACTGTCCATAAACAGCAATCTCTCTTGGGCAAACATTTCGGGCCATAGCTCTAGTGATACAAATCTCCATGCTTCTATTGACTCAAGTGTAGCTACTGAGATTTACATCTGCTCAGAGTGTGTGCATATGAATTTCAGTGCTCATTAAATGCCATCTAAGGGCATGGATCTGTATCCATTTAAATTTGTGGCAACAGTTAATTGGTGAGGAGTCAAGTTTTAAACATATGTCTGCATCATTAGAAGTAAAACAAGTTGTTTGAAGTATCTATGTTAAATTCTCAGCTGAGCTGACTATTCAAGACATCAAGTGACTTTTATGACACAAGGAAGAATTTTCACATAAAAGCCATATGCTTTACACAGAACATTAACCATGTCAAGGAAATGGCACATATTAATATATCATACTGATATTCCTTAATTTTTGGTTTGAAATAAATTGAAATATGCAAAATGCACTAAGTATAACTGAGAAAAAATGTTTTTCCTAACACAGAATTTTTATCCCAATCAAAAAAACAACAATTAATTTTAGGACATATCTGCCTCTGCTGATTATCACAAATACTGGAACTGTAACCAACTTCCAACCACACCTGGAGGAAACCAGAATATTTTTTTGCTTCAGACTGAGACACAGAAGGACATGAGTTCTTTGGATGCCAGTGTAATCGTGTCAGTTCAAGCAAACTGCAGTTCTGCCATTCAGTCTCTGCAGGGCTGCTTGAGGAGTGCAAAGTTTTAAAATAGGCTTGTATGTAATTTAAGAGGTGCAAAATAAAATATTGAGAGTAGCTTTCTTATATATCAAGCCGTCTTTTGTCAGATTATGTACTTCAAAGGACCATATAGATCTGGGGAAAACAGCCATCAAACCAAAAAGACAAACCACCATACTACCCAGCTAAATTTGAGAAGTAGAGCTATAACCAGTAGAATAAATAGAGAAAGGTTATTTAAATGCCAAGAACTAAGGAAAAGAATGTTCTTTGCATGAGTAATGATGAAAAAGTAAGACAGATGCACAGATGTCACAGAAAATCAATAAAAAAGAAACTAATTGCCAGGGTGAGCCTTCTGCGCTATAGGAAAGATCTTTGTTCCACTGAAGCCTTGCTTCAGTGCCTCCAGCACTGGAATTTAAAATGTTATACACGGAATATATACATTTTGCCTTTTCATTTTGAGACTTTAGCTTAAGCTGCCTTAAGACCTGTTTCTCCTTGGAAACACTGAGGTTTCCCAATGGCCTGCATGGCTGAACCAAAGCATTTAGAAGCAGGCACTCTAGGGTATCATTGTCTTATATATAATTGTCCTATATCAACTATTATATTTTAACTGACATAATTGTCCTGTGGGAATTTATGTTACCTCAGCCTGTTACTAGGACTGACTTTCTGCATGATTACATTAGTTTATGCCAAGAGGCATTTCAGTGAACTCAGGCAGAAAGAGGAACTGCTTTTCAAAATAGTCCCATCACTTTACTGCCACTTGTCAAGAGCCAGAGACAGAAATCTCTGCCATTGAGCCAACTCAGAAGTTGGCTGCCATTTCCTGCTGACTTGCTCAGCAAGAACTGGAAAAGCTTCAGAAAAACAAAGGAGAATGACTTACAGTCATCTGTCTTAGGAAAAACCATTTTAACTAGGTGCTGAAAAACTGAACTGAGGCAATGTAAAACAAGTCCCCTTTGGATGTAATCAGGAGCTAAAAAGACTTGAAACAGGTATGTAAACCAGTACTTTCAAATAAGCATGAATTTGAAGACTCAAGGCCTGGGTTTTTTTGTTAACATTTCATTGAAATAAGCCATTCCATAAAGCTATATAAATTTCAGTAGGCTCTGTTGCAGCAGTTTGGCAAAACCTGCTTTCGCAGGCTAACCCCCATAGCAGCTAGGCACAACACAGCCTCTCACTCCCTCCCTCCTCAGCAGGATGAGCAATGGAATCAGAAGGATGAAAGTGAGAAAACTTGTGGATTGAGATCAAGGCCTTTTTAATAGGTAAAGCAAAACTGCACAAAGAAGCAAAGCAAAATCAGGAATTCATTCATTACGTCCCATCAGTGGGCATTTCCAGGAAAGCAGATCTACATCATGTGTAGTGGTTACTTGGGAACACAAACACTGTAACTCTGAACATACCCCTTTTCTCCTTTCTCCCCTAGCTTATATGTCATATGGTGTGGGATATCCCTTTGGTCAGTTGGGGTCAGCAGTCCCAGCTGTATCCCCTCCCAACTCCTTGTGAAGCCCAGTCTCCTTGCTCTCAGGCAGAGTGAGACACAGGGAAGTCCTTGACACTGTGCAAAAGCTAAAACATCAGTGTGTTATCAAGACTGTTATGGTCACAAATCCAAAATCCAGCACCGTATAAGCTACTATGAAGGAACTTGACATTATACCAGCCAAAACCAGTAAACCTGCGTAGACTATCCAGGAATCATAAGCACATTTGTAAATCCAACCCTTTCAGTCCAAAACCACTACAACCTTCAGAAGACTGAGGATTTGTTCCAGCATTAAATAAATTTTATGTCCTCAAAAGGTTTTAATGAAAACAGAATTGCCACTTTCAAGCCAGGAGTGTTTCAAATCCCATTCTTTTGAGTATCTTGTTCCACTTGCTAATGAAATTACTGTTTTTAATCAATCTTTTTTATTATAAAGGCTCCAGAGAAAATACAGGTACCCGATGTCTATGAAATAAAAAGGACAGGAATAGTCAGGAACTTATAGAAAATTAGGCCTGCCCTGCCATAAGGCAAAAAACCCCCCAAACCCTAGATTCACAAGGTATTAAAAAACAACTTTGAAAGAAACAGGAAAGAGACCAAGGTGAAATTAGGCTTAAAGGGAGGAGAATGAGGTATTTCAAATAGGATTTGCAGAGGTTAAAAAGTAAAGAACCAGAAAACCTCTACAAAGCAAATAATCAGCACTGCCCAAATGCACAGTGAAAATTGGTATAAACTACCACCGAAAATTCAGGCAATTTGAAAACTTGCAACTTTTGTCATACAAGGAACCTGTAATTACATTATGATCTTTCAGAAAGTAGTCTATTAGTTCCTCATTCCTGAAGAATATTTTTTCTCACAGAGATATCTGTCTTAATAGCCCTAATTGACTGACGGGGAAGTACACTTACTTGATGAAAATGCAATGTGTTTTGTTAAACCAAAGCAAAACCGATCGAAACAGAGTATCTTTGGTCAGTTTACACTTATTCTTTCCATTTGTATTTAACATCCCATATAGTTACAATAGATTCAATACCCATACAAAACTCATATTTCTACCACAGATTCATTTAAATGTGTGCTAAGAATGACACAGTATTATTCACTATATGCTTGAATTTAACATGTGCTTCATAAAACATCTCCTTTTCTCTTGTTTCCCCTTCTCTGTTTTCGCTTATTCTTTATCTAAAGGAGAACCATAGCTAACAATGTATTTCCTGAGTCTGCTTTGAGACAAAACTTCCACATTAGAACTAAACAAGTATGAAGTATAAGGTAGAAAGTGTATCAAACTGGAGGGGAAGAGACTCAGCGTTGGAGTCTTCCATGATCATGACTTCTGGTACAAAGTCCCCTTCATGGACCAGCGAAGCATAGCCCCATTGCTGGATGAACAAAACCCCAGTTTACATAAACAATGCACTCAAGGAATTGCCTTAAACTGCAGTTGAACTGGTATCACCCATTTCCTTTGAAATGCAAAAAAAAAAAAAAAAAAAAAGAAAACCACCAAAAAAACAACCAACCAACCAACCAAAAAAAAAAAAATAAATAATAACAGCCAACAACAAAAAAAAAAAACAGGACTTTTCCCCTCTGCCACTAGCCTTGTTGTTCCCTTTAGCACTGCCTGTCTTTTGGCTGCATGCCCAAAGCTCCAGTCCTGAATCCAAGTTCTTTGAAATGGTCTTTGTAGACATTTGCAAGACAGAAATAGAAATTATGTAACTCAACAGCCATTTTTGTCATACTGCCCTGTCAGAATGATGACAGTGTGAAATTAAACTAACTGGATCTTGTCTTGTCAAACTAGTTAGTGCAAAACTGTTAATTCCCTGATAGGTATCTCTGCTTTGGATCTGCACAAAGGTAAGCATGAAGGGTATGAGGCTCTCAGATAAATTCACTCTTATGGAAGAGAGTGAATACACATCAGTCTCATTTCCACCTTCTAAGTTAATTGTGTGTGTTTTGGAGCTTGCCTTCTTAACATGCCTACTTTTTACGTCTTTCTGTATATGTAATTTAGCATTTGTTTAGACGCAACAGAATAAGTGTGCTTCTTCATCTGGTATGAAAAGTGTACTAGGCCAGAAGTGACTAGAACCTGGCCCTGCTGTCTGCATATGAAAATTTCAGATACTTACCTAGCTGACAAAACCACATGGGAAAAAGTCACTTCAAGTAAGGAAAAATTAAGTTTTATATCACATGTATCTTTAAATGGAAAGCGTATTAACCACTAGAACAGCTAGCCATGAGGAATGAACAATGAGTATATTGCATTGCCTGACCTTTTAAAAAATAAGAGCATGTATTTTTCTGTAACATATGCTCTAGTTCCAGTAAATGTCATTAGATTTGACACAGAAATCACTCTGTGAAATTCTGAGTTTTATTTTACATGGTAAGCCAGACATGCTGGTCATGATAATGGCTTCTTCTGGCCCTAATGCCTACAAATGCCAGTTCATATCAAGCTCCTAACACAAATTTGAAGAAGACAGTCCTATACTGTGCTGTTCCTCGTTAGCTGTAAGAATCTCTGCAGTATGCTTGTCATTCAGCAAATAACAAACTCAGCTGCTCAGGTCACTGCACAGGGAGTTTAGTCAAGTAACATTTTTTTAGAAAGCTGGATCAGAAAAATCATGTGCTATTACTCTAAAACCAGATGTGGAAATATTAAAAAGAGGATAGAACCTAACAGAAGGAGCAAGAACTGTTAAGACGAAGACATTCTGCAAAGAAAGCAGTATTGTCTTGTTCCCCTTGAAATGGGTGTCCAAGATGTCAGAAGAGCACTTAGATAAAGATGGGGGAAGCCCCTGCAAAAGCCCTCCAGTGCACCACACTACAATGTGCGGAGGAAGTTGGAACCCCACTTCAGGAAGTGTGAACAATATATGGTAAAGTGTTTAGCATGGCAAAGAACTCTGTTCTCCTTGACACTGAACCTGCCCAAATCCCACCCTGCATTTTAAAGAAAGCAGAGTGCAGAACTGTGATGCCTATCTGAATAAATTTTAATTTCTCCAGATTCTGCAAGATGAAAGTACAGCACAAATTCATGAGGTTCTGCAATAACATAACATGCAACTGCAGTGAGGTTTTTAACCTATTTGTTGAAGAGAAAACACTACAAATAAACATAGAACTCAGAGATGCATTGCCACTGAAGATACTTAATTTTTGTGACATCTGATGGTACCTTTAACACTATTCATGCCCATGAAGTGTACATAAAAGGATCCTGTTGTAAAATACATTCATGGTAGCCTGACTTTAATCAGTTTTGAATGACAAATTGCAGCATCATTAAATGCAAATAACTCATAACTTGTACTCTCAAGATGTAAAATAAAAGCTACAAGCCTCTGTGCAGTGCAAAGTAATTATACTACAGCCTCCTTTTGCTTAAAGTCATTGCTACACCTTACAGTCTCAAAACTACCTTGGCCTTTCTTTGTTCCTGGCAAGAAAGATGTCCCTCTCACCTTCTTATTCTCAATAACTTCATTTGAAGTACTGCTCTGCTGCCACTTTATTTAGACTTCAGCCACATAATTATCTTTTTTTCTCGTAGTCACTGAGCCTTTATTATGCCAGTAACAGAGGTGAGTAGCCTTTAGGATAGCTTAAGCAACCCTCTGTGGAAGCACTCTGACACAAACACATGCAATATTTACACGTGATTTCATCCCTCCTCTTTTTCAGCTCTGTGACAGCTCTGCATATAAAACTCTATCCTGGGCATACACTGTATTCGATTCCTAAAAATAGAGGACATACAAGAGTCGCTTCTTGTCCAAGCAGCTGGAAGCTCTTGGTCTTGTGACTGTGCACATCTTTGAATGACTCAGAGTAAACATCTTCCCACAGTAATTCTACATATAATGATAAAATGACAAAATTCATCAGTTGAGTGAGGATATTTTGGCTTATCGCTTGTAAAGGTCATATATGAGGACTTTAATAACGTTAATACTGGGGGTTTCATCCATCAAAAGGTGACCCTAGTTGGCAAAGTATCTATGAACTATCTAGCATTGCTTACTGAAAATGCTTTAATTTCTAAGCTAATATAAAATCTAGCTGCCTAATGAAGTTACAGCAGCAGCTATGCTGTCAGACACTCTCAGCAGATTCAGCTGTCTGTTTTTTCAGTCTGCTATTTACTCTCTTCTCCTGATGGAAAATCAGGGCCAAATTCTGACCCTATCTTCATACACCCTTTCTTAAGCCTGAGTGGTACCAAAGGTAACTAGAAAAACAGTTAATATGAATGTAATGTATCAATAAGAGACTAACTCCTGATGCAACATATACAAACATTGTCACATGCCAAACCACCAGGAAGTGAAGGGCACTTCCTTGGGCCACCAATTTCAGTTTTGTTAAACCACAGGTGACAGTGCAGAATGCTTCATATGGCATCTACAAACTAGGCAGCTGATTGCAAATTTAAGACTGTGGAGGGTTCACTGTTGTGAAAGGCCAAACACCCATCCAGCATGTTCCTTCACTCCTCATCAGAACAGGGGGAAAACAGGACGAGAAAGCCTTTGGGTCTAGATAAACGCAGGGAGATGACTGGCCAGTTGTTGTTGCAGGGGAAAAAAAAAAAATAATAGTCAAAATCTTTCTATTTTTTTGTTTGTACGTTTGTTTTTATATTCAACCCCACAGCAACCATTTCTTTGCTATCTACTGCATTTTTTATGTTGTATTTGCACTGTATTTTCCCCATCAAGAAACCTTGGTCATTCCTTTGTTTGAATTATTTCTGAAACTGTAGGAAGCCTTTATTAACAAATACAAATTAATTTTTATCTTCCCTGTCATGGGTTCAGCAGTAGCAGACATTTTTCCCCTTCTTAGTAGCTGGTGCAGCACTGTGTTTTTAACTTGTGGCCTGAGAACAGCGCTGATAACACCAATGTTTTAGT